>JAQIXP010003209.1:0-13441 GCA_034700285.1 Proteroiulus fuscus
TTGCCCCCCCCCCCCCCCCCCCAATAGCGAACAGTGACAGTAGCGCAGCAAGGATTTACAAATGCAGGGGAGGGGGGTGTGGAACCCCCACAATTTTGGCGATTTTTTTTTTTAAAAAAGAGGGGGTTTTCATAATCAAAATATTGGTCGGAGGTACAGGGTGTGAATCCCCCAACCCCCCCCCCCCACACACACGCCTGATCAGTGATTACAACTGAGGGTTACACAAGCACACATTTTATTGACGAAAAATATTTGTATTGATAATTTCTCTACATCAGGGACCCTATGTGCAAATATTTGAAACCACTAAGGGTGGGAGGGGGCATTAAATATTATAAAAATGTCCCTTTTTTCTGGTTGTTATAAGACCAGAGAAAGTGTGACATTTTTTTCTCAGAATCCTACAGTTTTTCTACACTTTGTGCTGTATGATACAGTGAGTTTTCTGAAATTTTAAAATAATAAATAAAAATTGAACAAATATGTCGGCCTAACTTACTGTTAAGTTTGGTTTTTTTTATGAATGAAAAAACTATTTTAAAATTAAAGGAATAGTACCACTTTGTAACAAGTGATTTTTAAATTGTACACACTATAGTCGGTTCCAATAACTTTGGACCCTGGTCCCCATGTATTTCCTATGCAGCCAGGGTCCAAAATTATGGGAACCGACTATAGATAGGCCTAGTCTATGGATGGCTGTGGCAATATAATTAATAAATTGCAGCAAAGCTTTCATATTGAAGAAGTTACGACATTTGCAAAAATACATATTAGGCGCCATTTTCCAATAGCTTTCAGCAAGCAGTGTCATTTGGCGGCGCCCTCTAGGACGGGTATGTCTGTGTTCCATAAGAGCTGATGCCTTTTATCCAGTAGAGGGCGCTACACACAGCCATTATAATGGTACTTATTTGTGCTTTCTATTTCATCCACATCTACGTATTAAGGACATTTTATCTAATGCTCGATAGGCTCAAATCAAATTTTAATTTCTATGTCTATCCTAATTTTTTACGCTCTGGTTCCTAAAATCAACTTGTATCAAACCAGGACTGTCTTTTTTAAGTCTCGACCCCTGAATTGCAGTTCAGTATTTGTCCACTGTAACACTTAATATCACTTTATTTTTGACAACAAATGGGCCTATTATAGGCTGCAAAAAGTTAGTCCTGAGGCAAATTGAATATTTGTATGATTTGTCTTTGATCCCCTCCAACCCCCAACTTGCTTACGTCATAAATGTGAATAGCTTCTTAAGTCAGATGGGTTAGGTTTTGAGCATACCGGTATTAAATTACAGTAGGTTAATTTCGATTTCAATTTCGATGAAATTGGAGCACTGGGTTAAGAATGAATCATGCAATGAAACCATTTGAGGAAGTCCCTATATAGTCCAAGCTTAAAGATATACATTTAACAGAACACAAGTGAATTATAGTAAAAACCTTTAAAGTTTAATTTTAAATTTTAGCAGGGTATTCTAGAACATTGCAAGCTAATAAAGCGACATCTGTTGGGGATAAATACCAAACAGTATTCATCAAAGGCAATCACTACCACCCTTAAAATTGCAGCAGAGGTCATTTACAATACTTGCAAAACGCCTTGCTAAAAAAAAAAGCCAACAGTCTAGTATTTGCACTAATTTTACCGGATATATATAAAAAAATCTTACAATCATGCTACTTTTTCAGCAAAAACCCTACTTTCTCATTCATTAGTGGCCTTACTCTGAACATGGATTATTGAAAATATACTTACAGACCTAATGGGGTCAGTAAACACAAACAAAGGGAAGGAAATAAATGAAATATATATGACAAAAAGGTTCATAAATTAATTATACTGATAATAAATTTCTGGATACCCAAATTTACCATGCACGTGTAGGCATTTAGCAGCAAAAACTAAAAATGACCTGATGGGCATTGTTAATCAAAAATCAAATACGGGTACTCCGAATTAGAAGTGGAATACGTTAGCATTGGAGAAATTAATAATCACATTTTGTACTATTACAATACAATTATTGAATGTTTTGATTTATCTTACCATTATGCTCACTGAAAACGTTAGCAGCGATGGGCGCCCCTCGTAAATCCTTGCCTCTGTTTCGGCTTGGTTTAGCTGGTTTTCCAGCTGAAGCTCCTGCGACACTAAGGCGAGTTTCTTTGGCTTGTTGGGCCCCCATATCACATTTTAACGAGGATCCCAAGAAATTCAAATGTCCCCAGCATCATATAGGAAGGTTTCGCCATATTTCGCATTCCTTTCTAACATTCAACAGCCATTCTTTGACTCTTTTTCATGGCTGACGTAAATCCAAATAGCTTCCAAGGCCGCCATGTTCTCACACCATCATACTCTTCCTCCTCGCCCACAAACGATCTCAAAACACTCCTTATCAGGCCAGACCAAGCCATAAATAAATAGCTAATCGATCACATTTCACACACTACAAGCACCTTATTTTCTATTTACGGTAATTTTAAGTTAATTTTCTGTCGGTGAATTTTAAAATTTACGAGAAATACTCAAACTCTCTGCAGATACAAAAACACCTTCAGAAAACCATCTCGCGCACAGAGAGCGCCACCGAACAAGAGCCAAAAATTTTGCAGATTATTACTGAAAAGTGAAATGCACTGCATATAAACCGCAGATTAAATTTTAATTGGCTAGAATAAAATTGCGCCACGCCCACCAACACTATCGTTGGAACTAGTGGGGCCATCTATGGAGCACTTTGTAATAATCAAAAATCTTAATAAAATAAACTAATGCTTACATACCCAACACAATAACTTAATTTCTTTATAGATGGTATTTACAAAAATAGCAGACATAATTAGTAAACTAATCAAAATGTATAACAGATAAATACTGCTTTAGTAATTACAATATTCCCTAGGATAGTGGGGGTCTTGACAAAGTACGTTTAATGAAAACGCGATTTTGGCTAGACTGTATATTAAATTTTAAAGGCTTGTTATTATTTACTGGGTTTCCCATTCACTGTGTGTATATGGGGTAGGGCTATTTCCTTGGTTTGCACTTATATTCAATTAAAATAATTATAATAAATATTATCATAATGCATGTGTCATGCTTTCATTTCATTTTTAAATAGGTTTCTTATTTTCAATTCTTGTTGTTTTTACATATATATTGCTTGGTTACTGTAGAAAATCCATAATTATATAATAATGCACTTATACTGGCCCACAACAAACAATATGCGAACAATTCCACAAGGTACATCTATCGACTAAGGCAGGTTAGAATATGTCAAAATGAGACCTCTTGTCTTTTGGCACTTTGCATGAGTTTATTGTTATTCTTGGATTACATAATGATCCTTGATACAATTACCCTTTGAACCCTAACCTTTAACCCTGTAGGTAAACTGCACACAAGTATAAGCTAGCTGGCACACATTAATTGAAGTTTAAACATAAAAGATGAAACTAGCTGGCATAATTCCTGTTTAATTATTTGATTTTTTTACAGATTAAAACTTTCATCCATATCTTGGCTCAATTATGCTGTATAGAGCAACTTATCTTGTTGATCTAAATCTCTTAATTTTAATAAATAATGCACATATTTTAGGAATAATTTCCTACTGCAGAAGCCCCTTTACAAATTTATCACCATGGAAATAAAGAGACATTTTAATCTTCAAATTGTTTGGATAATAATAACGTGGTTATAATTAATTGAAGATGGGACTACTATATGTTTATGAATAAAATTCAAAACTTAATAAAAAAATTGCAAGCCTTAATTTTTAACAATTTAAGTGCCAATACAAAATTCAAGTAGTTCACAAAGTTCCTATAAATTCTATTGCATAGTCAGTTGCTGTTGAGTTTGCTAGACTGCATTCCAAGGGATTGCTTGTAATGGAATGTATAGCATCGCCTGATGAAGAATTGGATGCAGAAATGCCTTTATTTTCGTGGGGAAAGAAAGATGCAGGAGCCGAGATTAATTACAAAGCCAAACTGGAACACAAATTGCTACTGGTAAATAAAATTCTGTACCCTTATAGCAGTTTTAAATCATTATATATACAAATTTATCCTAAAACTACTAAAAAATATAATTTATAAAAGATAATTACTTTACTTTTTTTTACAGGCAAAACAGGACCCAGAACCAGTTTTTGATTTAACAGAATGCAATCTTCACAATGTAATGCCACTAAAAAAACCTTAGAAAATTCTTTAAATAGCTGATTTTTCTTTATCCTTATTTTAGATTGTATGACTATAGGTCTTATGCAAATTATTACATTGTAAATTCAGTTTGCCAATATTTATTATTGTCAAATTACAGTGAAGATAACATTATAATTAAAACTTGACTTAAATTTATTTTTTTTTAAAAATCTCATTTTAATAAATCTCATTGAATCATGAATAGTCAATGCTAATAGTATTGTTCGAAATAAATTTAGTTATTCAGGATTATTAGTCCTTAAAAACTGTTCTTCTCTCCCAAATACCAGTAAATGTATTTCAGTATGTTCAGAAATAAGTAAATCTGCTTAATCTCAAAATTCATTTTAATTGGAAAAATCAGCTGAGAAAAAGCAATTTATAATAACTCACACTATGCCTATTTTGTATAACCATTTTTGTTTCTCTAAACTGATGCTAGGTGCCTTCAGGTGTGTTTTCCTGGTGCAAAGTGTGCCGCAAAGAAGTTCTTTTACTGCAGAACAACAGGTTGAAATTATTGAACGGTGGTGGACAGTTCAAAGACTTAATTCTGATAAGGGTGAATGATTATTTGCATATTAATGGATTACAAAGAGGGATAACAAAGATTTTGTTAATTTTAACAATTATACCCTTAAGGGTATAAGGGTATAGAAAATATCGACAGAATTTCTGTAATTCAATTTCAGGTGCTAGATCTTCACAGTAACAAATTATCCCAAGTGTCGAATGATATTGGAATGCTGTCAAATTTGCAAGTACGACTCAATGGGAAAAAATTACCACAAACTGCAAATTTAATCGATAGAAAACGTGATATGAAATATAATGTACTTTACATCATTTTTTTTTTTTTTTTTTTACAAATTTAGGCCCTTTACCTGCATTATAACCAACTGAAAACATTGCCAGATACAATCAAGCATTTGACAAATTTAAAAGTGCTCTCTCTTAAAGGTAGGGCCCCTGTTATTTTTGCATTGAAGATAGTTTTAATTACCCCCATTGTAATGTAGTACCCTTAACTGGGCTACATGACTTTATGCTATTTATGTTCTATTTGGGAGGATGGGGACAAAAAGAGTGGCGTTTCAAGTTTTAAAAGAGTACTGTATCAAATTGAAGTAATGTTGGCTTTTCAGGAAACGATTTCAAAGCATTACCTGAAGTTATCTGTCAGTTACAAAGCCTGAATAAGTTGGACATCTCGGTCAATCCATTGAAAAATATTCCGACTTCCTTCTGTCGGTTGAAGGCTCTCACAACCCTTGTGTTAGATGCGGAAAATTATGACCATCCTCCTAAAGGTTGGAACAAAAAAAATCATTAATTATTCATGGGTGACATTATAATCTGTTAGGTTTGAATGAACTGTTTCTAACTTTAATCCATATTTCTAGATATATGTACAAAGGGGCTGGAACAAATAATGAGGTATCTCTGCCAAGGTAGTTTCATATCTTTCCTTAAACAATTTTCTAATGAAATACGAAGAAAAATATTGGATCTTAGATTGCAGATTTGCTTTTTATTTTACACAGAGTGTGGTGTCAGTTATAGCCCTCCAGAAGTGAATAACGAATGCCTCTTATCCCTGGAATCTGCCGTAAACTACACATCACTAGTGGTACTATCTTCCGTTAAGTATAATTGTAAAGTGAAGTTGGTCAGCATTCATAAGCACTTCTTACACCACGTGGCACTGAATTATTGACTAATTAATTTTTCAGGACAACTGGAGTAAGATTGCACAGACACAGGCATGTTCATTATAATTCACATTTTAGAATTAAATATTTTTTGTATTTTATTTGCAAAGCATGTGTATTTTTTAACTTTATTTGCATGTGTTTGTATATACTTGTTTAAATGAAACGGTTAAATACTAAAAAGGAGCGAATGTAGATGGTGTAGCCTAGTTTGAATTTATAGAAATAAATTATTTGAGCCTCCAGTAATCACATAACCTTTGAAAGTGGAGGGAGGTGTGCAAAAGATTAAATTTTTGATGGGGAAGGGGCGGGGGAGGAATGGGGAGGTTACTCAATGATTTTTGACTTAAGAATAAAGTGGATATTATTGCATCTAAAAGTACCAACAAAAATTATTGAGTTCCAGGGATAGACAAGGATTCACCGGGAATTGTTGACATAGTACTGAGTATGGAGACACAATGCACTTGCCATTAATTTGCTAATCAAGTTAAAATGTGTGTGCAAAATCAATTGATCCCCTTCCAATACAAAAAACAAGAAAAAAACCCCATTTATATTCAAAAAATATAGCATCCGGGTATTTTTTGTGGGGGGTAGGGGTTAAAAACAGACAACAGCAATTAAATAGCCAATGCTAATATTCCCAATGCCTATTACCAAATGCACGTAAGCAAGAAATTTGTGTTGTTTTATAGGACAGCCAACAACAAGCAAGAATTCAAGTCGAAAAAAGCTTGCAGGCCTTATTTGAAAGCCTAAGTAAATTAGCCATTAGTGCCCATCAACAGAAAAGACAATTTTTTAAAGACTTAATGCAGGTCAGTCAAGGAAAAGTTACAAAATACGGGCATCATAAAAGTTTTAAACTAATATTCTAATAATGTTAACAAATTTAGGACCAAGAAAGAATTGACGTGGAACTGTCATCTGCTCAACAAAGAAAAGACATCGATAGACAGAAACTGTTATTGGAACTAGCAGAGGGTATGGATCAATGGGATTGTAGGAAAATAATTAAAAGCAGCGCAAAATAAAGAAAAAATAATTAAAGGAAAATGTTGTATTTTAAAGTGGAAAAAGATTCAAATGAAACAATTCAAGAACTTCTGGAAATGAGTAGTGTTCAAAGAAATACAGATGCACTATTAGAAGAACTGGAAAAAGAAAGGCAAGTCAAGGCTACATTAAAACACCGGTTTGAGAGTATAGCCCTAGGCTCTGACTTCATCGCTAGTCAAATTATGGTAGCCCCTTAACATAGGCAATCAGTGATAGCTTCAGTGCTCCGTTGTATTGCCTACTTTTTTGGTCACTCTCATTGTAACCCAAACACAATAGAATAGCGACATATGACGATAATGAAAGTTTTAACTTACGAGGGGATGTTGTGTACTGCATATAACAAAACCTCAAAATTCACATTTTAAACTGTTAAATGGTTGATTTTAAGACTACCTTCCGGCAATTTTTTCCGTCCAAGGCCACTTTCAGTGAATTGTACGTGGATTTGAGAAAGTTTTGAGACTTCGCCATGTTTTTTGTAGACAGTCAGATGCTTTCAACCAGTGCCAACTTGACTTTTTCAAACCCATGTGAAATTCACTGAAAGTGACATTTGGCAGAAAAATTGCCGCAGAGGGTCTTAAAATCGATCAGTTAACAGTTTAAAATGTGAATTTTGAGGTTTTGTTATATACACTACACACTCAACCGCCTCTTGTTAGTGGACTTCAACC
Source organism: Proteroiulus fuscus (assembly GCA_034700285.1). Lineage (NCBI taxonomy): Eukaryota > Metazoa > Arthropoda > Diplopoda > Julida > Blaniulidae > Proteroiulus > Proteroiulus fuscus. The sequence continues at coordinate 7,684 of JAQIXP010003209.1, forward strand.
AAGTATGACGTAGTATTCAATGGTGGAAAGTATTAGGTTTTGTAACGATACATAATGGGGGAAAGGGGGGGGGGAATTACGACTGGGAAGGTAAATGAATAATTGCAGCTCCTGTAATAACAGAGGATGTTTACAGAGGTCGATGCATTTATGACCATGTAAAATCTAGGAAGAGTTAAAACTCTGAAATTATTTGGTCTGGTAGATTGTATACTCTTGCTTAGAATATTTAACTTTTTTTTACATTGATACAATTAATTCAAACAGCATGGTATTATAATGCAATTTGTAAGTTATTGAGCTGAAGAACTTTAAATGGGGTTATTTTTTTTAATTCAGGAAGGAGTTTGATGAAATGTTCTTATCAGTAAAAAGTGATTCGTTAAATCTGTGTCGGAAGGAAGTTCTTGGTGAGAGATAGTTGCATTATTTGACTGGCAAATCCTGTGAAGTTGTACGACAAATCATAATATATTTTTTCTACTACTGAAATGCAGAACTGATGGAACAAGTGTTGGAAAATCAGTACAAAGAATATCAAATGAATATGACCAATAATGTGGATAGGAGGGAAATAGTTGAAAATGCACAACTGGAGTAAGAAATTCCTCCTTGCTTACATGGAATATAGGATTAAAATTCGTTAATAACAATACTGCTACTTCTGTGAAGATCTTTAGATATGGATCGAAAGTTGAGAGATATAAAAGCTCAGACAAACTTGGACCAAAAGGCACTTATTGCTAAATTACTGGAAGAGGAAGAATACCAGAAGAAAGCCTTTATCACATTATTGATGAAAAAGGATGGTGAATATGGTCGCCTAACAGATCAGGTAAATTCAAAATCCAGAATGGACAAGTGCATAACTTACATTAAATTGCACCGCATTAATTAATAATTTAAATATTTACAAGATAATTCTGATTGAGAGTGAACTGACCAACCTCACGCTTTTGGAAGTGAAGAAAAAGGATCTGAAAGTAGATTTTGAAAAAGTGAGTATGCCAATGAATATATAGCTAAAAAAAAAACAACTATGGAATACCTTAAAACGTTTCACCTTTTTCAGTCCATTATGGAAGAACAGAGAGAAGTGCTAACTAGACTTCTGATTCAATTAATGATGCAACAAGATATAAGGAGGCAGGAATTTCATAAAAGACTTGTGAGTGACTTTACTCGCCGTAACCCTTGGAATGGGGTTTACGAGCTCGTTTAATTCTCTGTGCTTGACTTGTAACATGATATCCTGAACATGTGAGACATTTTCTCTAGTTGGAAATGGAAGCGAAACGTAGCCAAGAACAAGTAGATTTCTGGTTGTTACAATGCCAGCGCCTTATGGACAGTAAGCCCGAAATTCTAAAGCAACAGGTATGGGTATTCTTAATTGTGACAAAGCTTTAATACAGGGTTTTTTATTACAAGTGCCTCCTTAGCCAATTTAATGCTCAAAATCAATTAAAAATTGCAGGAAAAGCATCTTGACTCTCGAGTAAAAGCCGTCCTCAAGAGAGCGGATGCTGCAAATTATGTGGCCCTGTTTGCAAAATCGAACATTACAATGTCAGAAATGATTGCCATGAGCAATGGCGATCTCAGAGAGGTGTATAAATTAGGACCGACAATTTTTAGAGAGAAGGATCTGCAAAGGAATATTATAGAAATTAAGATTTTTTGTCTTTTCAGTTTGGAATCGGTGATGCTGAAGTGAGAGAGGCAATCTTAAAGGAGCTGCAAGTAGGAGGAAGCACCGCAGAAGCACCAGCAACTCCTAGTGCGCCTCCACTCGAGTCAATAAAGCAAAAGTCGACCCGGGCTCGTTTTGAAACCGAATGTGTAGTGTGTATGGACCGAATGGTAAGTTCACACGCATAGGCCTACGAGTTATATTTGTTATCTCACTCGTACAATTGTTCCGAATTGGTTCTAACCATTCGGTATTTCAACATCTATTTTCAGTGCACCGTTCTGTTTCTAAATTGTGGGCACGTCTGCTGCTGCGAGGAGTGTGGACCTCCGCTCAAATTGTGTCCATTATGTAGAGGGGCTATCGAACGGATTTTATATTTACGCTGTACCTTAGGTGGTGCAATGGCAGAGTGAGAACTCGATGGGCTTAAATTTTACAATAGTTTTGCAATGCAAAATATATTACACACGCCTCATTAATAAATAATTAAAGGCTTCACATTTTGCAGCAAACCCTTGTAATTTTTTTATCAAATGAAGTACAGTCTCTAAGGATTGTATCTCCTAGCAACCCCCTTATTCTGTATTTATTTCATAATCCATATAAAACTTTTTCCGAATCGGAAATATTTCTGTGCCAATAGTATTCCATAAATTTGGTACACCTAAATTCTAAGATGAATTTGATGTGTTTATAAAATTAGGGTGTTTCGATCAGTAAAAATGTTTCAACTAACTTGTAGCTTAGAATTATTGAGAACAAGAATGGGACGAATTCTTCTATTTTGTAAAAAAACAAACCAACTAATTTATAACTTATCATGGGAAGTTTTTGTTAGCTTTTAAGTTTGGAATATCAATAGAAATATTGTAAAATACATGTAGGTCTATTTCTTTAGGAAAGTTCTGAAAACGTATATTTTATAATTTGAGATATTTTTTTAAATACTTTAAAATTTGTAAAATATAAGGAAAGATTCAAAAGTATGGTAACCCTACTACAGAGTGAGCCCTATTTTTTGCACATTAAACGTTTAAATTCACTGCTATGAAAGTAAATTGGAACACAATATCTTCTTTTCATATCAATGTATATGGATATCCTTGCACCCACCTTCAATATAGCATCTAGTAGGCCTATATATTTCATTTTATGGTGAGCAAAGAAAATTCTTCACTCTACAGCAGGATCATAGGACTTAATCATAAATAATATTAATCTAGCCAAGGGACCTGTCATTTTCTAAAGATTTGATTGCAACCATGTCCACCATCAAATCATTTTATTTGTAAGTCTAGAGTACTTAATAGCACGTGCTATTCACGTTTCCAGACTATCTCTCTTTCTATATTGCAATGCAATCATATAATTAATTTTTATAAATAAACTAATTAATCCGGCAAAACCAAATGTATGAGAAAGGATTATATAGCAGAAAAGTTGGTTTGGATTTTTTTTTTTAAAGTAAAAAAACTAAGGCTAGTTTTACAGTTAATGAATGGCTCAGACTTTAGAGGCATGTTTCTCAGGCAAAAATATTAATCACAAACAAACAATAAGCCTTAAACTTCATACAATATTAAAAAGTTTTCATGTAATACATAAATCTCAAGCTATGCTGGGCTTTTGAGTTTCATAACTAGGATATTTCTTTTACCTCCTGTCCAACTTGAGCATCCTGATTTTGTCTTAACTACTGAGATGCCTTTGTTTTAACTAGAAAATGCAGACATCATATTCCAAACAGATGAACAGTCTTTCATTTTTAAAAAAAAGTTATTAGCTATATATCTTTTTTAAAGTATGTCTTTTGTGTACTTTATGCAATATCTCTACATTATGCAGATACTAACTCGTTTTTTCTTTTCTTACTCTTGCAATAAATTAGTTCTTTTTTTTTGTAATAACTAATTTCATTTACAGTAGGCCTAAAATACGCATCTGCCTAGATTATATATACACTTTTTACCATTTGATAGTTTATATCAAATTTGAATTTGTTGATATTTATCAATTGAACCAAAAATAATGTAATACTGTTATTATGTTAATAAACTCACCACTTGGGATGCATTTATTTATTGTCCTCCTCGTCCATTTCTTCATTCGAATCACTGCCTGCATCATCTCCTTCGCCGTTGCCATTTTCATCCTCCTGCTCAGATTCGCCAGATGCATCTTCGGCAGTTTTTTCCAATTCTTCTTGTGCTTGTTCGGGCATACTTGTTGTGGCCTTGTCTTTTTTACGCTTCTCCGAAGCTTCCTTCTTGCCTTTTAATTCCCGTCGAAACGCTTCTAAGCTTTCTTTGAGAGGTTCCACAAACTTCTCAAACTCCATGTCTTCCATGGCAGCGAGAACATCTTGTCCGGTTAATGTTTTACGTTTCGACTTCATCGCAAAATTGTTGGCACTAGAGGAAGGTAAGTTTTAAATCTTTAACTAGCTTTAATCTAGCTTAAACATGCAGCCCTCAGGTTGACATGTATGGATTGAACTAAATACCATGAAGTAGCAAACAGCACAAAAACGCTGGCAGCTTTTGAAATAGCAGCCCTAGCTTCCTTGGAAATATTAACGCCATCTGGAAGCTAGGAAATGAAAACAGAATTAATTGCAAATCTTCATACAGATATTCACAATTTGTTTGCACTTTTCTGAAATTCTGAGGCAATTTTGCTCCAAAACGGAGCAGGGCACGTGTATATTAAGGCAAATCAAACGCATTTGGCACGTGCTTTGAACCCCATTTTGAAACAAAAATTTCATAAATTAAAGATCCTCTGCAGCTCTAACTTTACAACCCTTGACAACGTACAACTCAGATTGTACATACGATGATACGAAACGCAAATGAGCTACTGAAATTCTACATACCGCTTCCTTCACAATCCTGACAACAACAGAAGTTGGCAAATTCAGATCTTCTGGTCTTTCAGCCATTTATTAATTCGGTAAAAATGTTAACTATGATAACTATCAGCATGTAAGAATAATGAACTTTTTTAAATTACACATGAAGCAAAGCCAAATAAACATACTTCACGAAACAATCAAGGACCTGACTGCATTCCTCATGTCGAGCTCAAAGCAGAGCGGGAAGTTAAAATTGATTCAGTAATTAGCTACTAGATGTCAACACTAACTAATATATGGCGCGGGTTTTTTAAAATTGTTTCCATGAGCTGTTTAATACCAACTTAATTTTTCGAACAAAACAATTTTTTACTGAAGATTCACTCAAATTTGTTAGTAGAGAACTTTATTTTTTCTTTCAGCACCCTTTTAAATTTTGTTATCATTTATCAAATCAAAATTTTTTTTTGAATCAAGTCTGTCATAAACACCAGTGAATCATGAACACATTTTTTATAGGCCCCAATGGTGTTCACCTTGCAGGTTCCACTGAAATGTAAAATGGAATCTGGGCTTTCGGTAGCTAATAAAAAACAGTATAGGGGCATTTATAATGTAGATGGTAGAGTTCACATGTCCTAGTTCACCCTTTACACAATTCACATTTACAGTTGACTCTTCATAGTTCCTGCTCAGGCACGCAGTCAAGGGAAAGGGGGGTGGGGGGAAGGAATTAAGGGTTAGAGGTTGGGGTTTCTAAATCCCCCCACCCCATTTGAAAATCCTTGCTGCACCCCTGTTCATGCTTCATACTTCATACTTTACAGTTAATGTATCACTCTTTCACACTTCATAGTTAACAATCCAAAAAGCATGAACTATTAATTATGAAGCATGAACTTGGAAGTGTTAAGCCAAAATTATGAAGTGTAATTGTGTAAAGCATATGACCTATAAAATATGAAGCGTGAAAAATGAAATGCATATCATCAACAATAAATTATGAAGCACAAATTAAGAAGAGTGAAGTTTGAACTATGGGAACGTCCATAAACCACGTAGCCCAAAAGGGAGGTGGGGGGTATGGTCTTACGCTACCATTTGCCACCATGGGGGGAGGGGGGGGGGAAATAAATCAGATGGCCACGTGGGATTTTTGCCATTTTGAATGGAAAAGAAATCTGAACAATTTCCCATAATTAAAAATA
>JAQIXP010003210.1:0-13438 GCA_034700285.1 Proteroiulus fuscus
AACTTGTGTTGTGGACGATTTAGTTTTAAAAAAATCAGACCTAAAAAGTGTCTCAACTAGCCCCGGTCTCCCCTATAGTGGTTTATACTATACGTGATTCATTATTCAAATTTATTTACGTTGATGTCACTAAAGAAATGTTATAAAACTGAAATTTTTCTGCAGTTTTGCATCAGAGAAGTTTTTATATTTTTTCCCCACAGAATTTCATGATTCTGCTGTTTATGTTCCTCATTCTGATAGACTTAAAGGGAAAGTCCCACTTTGTAACTAGTAATTTTAAGATGATACACACTTTTTACGAGATGAATTTCTGTAGAAATAAAAGTTTCCATATTGAAGAAATCACGACATTTGCAAAATACATATTATAGGCGCCATTTTTCCTTATAGCTTTCAGCAAGCAGTGCCATTTGGTGGCGCCCTCTAGGACGTGTATGTCTATGGAGCTGATACCTTTAATCCAGTAGAGGGCGCTACACAGTGTCAGTGAAATGGCGCCAATTTGGGATTTCTATTTTCACTAAAATCCACACACACAATGATCGGTGGGCTCAAATCCATTTGCAATTTCCATGTCTATCCTAATTTTTCATGCTTTTTTTCCTAAAATTGACTTGTTTCAAAGTGAGACTTTTCCTTTAAACATGGTGACTACTAACCTGGAAAACCTGGAAATCTCAGGGAATTTTATATTTACCCTGGAAAACTCAGGGAATTTTGAATTGAAACCTGGAATTTTTCAATATCCATTTTTGTATTTTTTTTAACATTATCCTGCAAATCAGCACCAAAAATGATTTGCCTAATTGGCTGCTGCAAAAATCAAAAATGATATCGTGGCTCTTCAATGGAAAGCAAATGATTAGCTTTGAAATTTGTGCATTTCATTTTTTTCATTGTTGCACCATCCAAAATATATTTGTTTTTGAACCTGGAAAAATGTGAAAATGACACTGGAAAACCTGGAAAACTCAGGGAATTTTATTTACAGAAATTAGTAGTCCCTGTGTTAAAGTATTTTAGGCATCGGAGAAATGGTGAAAAACTGTGGAAATGTTTTGTGCAGTGTGTTTACGTATAATCTTAGTAGCTTGTTAAATTTCTGAAAAATTGCATGCAAATATTCAACGGTTTTGCTATGAAACTTGCTTAGCTGGAAAAAGATGACCCAACATGCTGGATCCATGCAGTACCATGAATTTGATTCATCGAGTTTCATTATAATTCACATTTCTTGACTAAATCACGATTGATTTTTTGCCTTCTTTCCTACTTCTTCCCCTTTGAAATCTATACTCTATGTAAATTTGTCTGTATATATATGTGCTGTTATCGCTCTTGTTTTAGTCTTGGTTTCATTCCGGATCTCACATTTTGCTGTTATTATAAAACAAGCCATTGTTATTGATTGAAAACTTATTTACTGCTCTAGCGCAGGATTTTTTTGTGTGTGGTATAATCGTGAATTTAAAAATGTCAAATGGTTGAGCAGACACTCTTGCACATGGATCTAATACGAAAGGTGTATTGGGATGCATAAATAAAAGTATATTATTATGTTTCAGTAGATATATTTGAAAATGTCTAAAAAGTATAATGATAAAATTATAGGATACGAGTAAATGTCGATTTAATCCATTGTATAGAATGCATATATTGGTACATGGTACTAATGATACAATCGAAATTATTAAGCTATAATATTCAGATGATTATCTTTAGAATATGTGATTCAAAATTATATCATGAAAATAACTTCCATTTAGATGCAGTGAAGTGTCAGATTTTTGAAATTATATTTAGACTACATGGCTTTCATATCATGCTGTTCAACTAAATAACTGAATAATTCAAAGCAACAGGCACATGAAGCAATAAAGGCGTGAGAATTAAGCCCACACTACATTATACACAATTTATTCTGTTAGGTTTACTGCAAGAAACGATATAGTTTTATCCTCTGTAAATATTTTTAACATTATAAATAATGATTTCCTATGGTTTTTTTTCCAAAAGAGTTAAGCCCGGATATATGTTCATTTGAAATATGTTTTCTGCAACATATAGTTTATTATCTATAAGACGATGTAATGAACCTGAGTCATAACGCCCAGACGTAAACAAGTCATGTCATTGTAGTTTAAAAAAGGATGTAATAGAATGATATTAGACTACACCAGTGTGACATTCAAATGGATTTAACTTCATCTTCATAAAGCTTTTTATGAAGATATTGTTGAAGAAAGTGTCATTTATTCGATACATCAGTTCAAAACCTCTTCAAAGTATACTCTTCCACCAACACACTTTACACTATGTAACAGAAGTTTACTTTCATCATTCACCACCCAGACCCCCTTTGAAGACCAATACATACTCACCCTAATACCTTAAAATAAAGATTGATACATCAGGAAGGTTTAATGGGCTATGTGTATACAGTATACTATACAACCCTGGGAGTCCGGTTTCAACAAAATGCAAAAACACCGAGGTCTAGGACTGGTCATGAAACCAAGGTTTTTTGGCATTTTGTTTCAAACAGGACTCATCCAGTTTTGAATAAGTGTGGCGTCAATGATTGGTGGTGGTGGGGGTTGAGCCAAAATGAACCCAAATTTTGTCAAGTCTAATAAATTAAAAATTAGTCTGTAATTTGGGGTTCCACACAAAACTGATTTCAAGAAAAGGGTTCCTCATAGCAAAAAAGTTTGAAAACCCGGGATATATACAATAATAGAGGGCGCGGTATGTGACCCAACTAGAACCAGATTTTAATTAGGGAAAAGACCTTCACACCTGCATGGAGGCATTTCTTTAATTGTATAATCGGGTTATAGTTGGGTCATATCACAACCTAAAGTGTTGTATATCAAGAGTATTATTGGAAAATTGCTTTCAAGGTATTTGGTCTAACTGGCTGGCATTCCCAATATTTGCACTAATAATATAAACATATTGAAATTCATTGGTTATTACCAATGTAGCTATTGTTAAAAGATATAAAACCCCAAAAATGTAACTAGAATCAGCCCCGTAGCCAGCTCAGCAGAAATGAGGGTTGGGAGGCAAAACTTTGGTCCCGTGTATAAAATATTGCAAGAAAATTTCACATGGGAGGGCATGGCCACCTCATGCCTCCTTTCTTCCCCCCCCCCCCCACTCTAGCTACGGACCCGGGCCTACGTTTATAACAAAAAAAAATGTATTTAACTCGGTATACTCTGTGTATACTCCTCAGCATATTCATTATTCATAATAATGCCAATTGAAGATTATGAAGTTGAATTAAAAATAAAGAAAAAATATTTATGCCTAATCATGCATAATTATTTTGTTCCAAAAATGGTCATTACTTAACTTACCTTAATATGAAATATAAAAACTGGGTACTCATAACTGTAACTTAAACTAATGATATTATGACACTTCCACAGGATAAGGATCTCAATATTGTTTACATACGCCTGTATATAACAAAAGTAATGGGGAAAGCCCTATTTGTAGGTAAAACCAAATGAATAAAACAAAGGAGGAAATGCTATGTTTAAGTTTGACCTAACAAGCATGTGAATGGATCTGTAATTATAGAGTAGGAACTAATGCTTAAAATTAACATAACTACCGAGCCCGTAGCCAGAGTTGAAAGTTTAGAGGGGCATCCCAAATTTTTGGTGGGGCACTTGTCGGTAATCATGGGCGCATCCTGAAAATTTTCCAGGGGAGGGTAAAAAGCCACTTACCGATAATTTATATATATATCCATTGGGGGGGGGATAGCCCGACCCGATCCAGTCCAAAAATTGTTCCAAAATTTGGGCCGCAGGCAAACATTTGAAGGTTTTTTTGTAGAAAATTGCAAAAACTAACAAAAATGGTGCTGCAAGCGAATTTTTGGCTCAAAAATAATTGAAATGGGCTAAAAAAATCACCAAATGTGGGGGGAAACGATTCGATCAATACATGTTCTAAAAATGTGTGCTTTAGTCAAAAATTTAAAGGTTTTTGTAGAAAATTGCAAAAATTGACAGAAAATGGCGCAGCAGGCGAAGTTTTTGCTCAAAAACACTCAATAATCACCAAAAGAGCATATGTTGCCTACACTCTAAAAACGAGGATCTTAATTTAAGGTACTAATGGCGTCTTAAACTTGCCTCAAAATACAAGGCACCATTTTTGTCTTATTTAAATAAGAACTATGTTTTAAGATATATGCATATCGTTGAAATCTTAAAATAAGAATTTCAATTGATCTTAAACTTTAGTATCTTGTTACTATAAATATTACTTAAATGTTGACGTCTTATAATTCAAGAAAAGGAGAATTTTAACTTAAGATACCATTGATGCCTTGTATTTGGAGATAGGTTTAAGACACCACATTAAAAAAATTAAATTAATAAATGTATTAAGTAATTTTAGAAATTAAAGGCTTAAACATGAGAATTCGCCAGTTTGACTTTGATTAATTTTGCAGGAAAGCGAAATAAATTAACTGTGAAGTAGTGCATGTGCACATCCATTAGTTTGCCTATATTGAATAAAAATAATGCAAAAAAAGAGCAAAAATTGTAAAATTCGCCACTTGTATTTTATTAAAAATCCAGGTATCGAGAAATCTTTAAAATATAAAACAAAGAATGGTATTGTTTGCTACTTCTAACTTTTAGGAATGATAACTTGTTGGATACTCGCTACACTGTACTCTTAACATCTGTAACTTTAACAATTATTGGTTAAGGGTGGCTGTCCACACTTTTTTAGAACATGTCTCCAATGGGGATTTCATGCTAAATTCGTCTTGTCAAAAATTACGACTTCTCAATAAGGACTAAGGGGGCCATTCAAATATGACGTCATCAGTTTAGGGGAGGGGGACTAAATGTGAAAATCCTACGTCACAGACACACACCTACAAATTGTTTAATATGCTGAAGAAATGTATTATCTTTCATTTTCAAATTTCCACTTTTTTCTTGGTTTTTCAAATATTTAAAGTAATTTTCTAATTTATATTGAAATGAATCTACTTTAAATTGGAAGTCTTTACTTTATTTAAAAATTTTTAATTCAACATTCTGTCAACTTTTTGTTATTGCTCAGTTAAAATAATTGATAATTTTTAAATTTTTTTTTGGAATCCTATGTAGGATTTAGGGGGGAAAGGGAGTTATGGGCGAATCGTACTTATGATTACGAGATGTGGGGGGTAGGTAGCCTACTAAAAATTGGAGTTTTTTTGATGACGTCATATTTGAATGGCCCCTAAATATAAGAAGATGGGGTGTTATTTTTCTGATGACAATTATATTTACTAATAACTGTACTGTTATTATCCTCCCTTTCTGAAATTAGATATTAAATTTTAAGTTTGGCGGTAAATTTTTCACTCGATTGTACGCTGGTTCCTCCCCACAAATTCTTGGACTCGCCCACGCTAAATACGCAAATAAACCTAACCTCCAAATGGGGCCATTGGAAAGAGTGGCAAATATCCAACTAATTATCATCCCTTAAACATAGCGAGAGGTACCATTCGTTAGTTTATCATTTAAAAATTGTTTTGATATATTTGGATTTTAACAACAATACAAATAGCAAATGCAACAACATTCAATACTTTTTTTACGTTCACTTTTTTTAAAAGGCAAACTAATGGATGTGCACATTCGCTATTTTATAGGCCTACTGTTTATTTTTCACTTTCCTACAAACTTAATCAAAGTCAAATTAGCGACTGTGCACTTTTAATCCTTTAATTTCTCAAATAACTGATAGTAAATAAATAACCAGTTTAATTAATAAAAAATATATAGCTAATTAAAATTTGTAAAGTAGAATTTCTCCCCAACACGAATTCAAACATCGGTTGTTGTTGCTAACTCCGGGGCTCGCAAATTTCTTCCCCGCACTCCTGCTGTCATGCACGGGGAAGAGCAACGGAAATATTAGAGCGGGGCTCGCAAATTTCTTCCCCGCTCTCCTGCACGGACACTTGTTTGAATTTAATTGTAAATATATCCCTGATCAGCTGTATAACATATCCAATTTTGTTGTAAATAATTTCTTAAGAAGCTAGAAAAAGGTAAAACCAAGCATTCCTACCTTACTTTTACATTGGGATGCATAGGAAAATTCCAAGTGGCGGCCGCGGGCCTTCCAAGATGCGTGGGCCGCGTGCCTTACACATTTCCCGGCCGGTCGGGCGACGCCTATCCCTGCTTTCTCGTATATTTTAACTTCTGTTTACAATTTTTCCAATGTATAAAATAGACGTTTAACTTTTCACATAATTATATCGTTTCATATTAAGTCTGCATATTTGGTAATCCATTTCTCATCTAATCATCTCACTAATCATATTCCAAAATCGCTGCCCAAATGCAGAGACAAGTTCACGTAGTCATTGTAATAATTTTTCCGTTATTTTCAAAATTATAAGATATAAGATATTTACAACTTCAGAGCGTAAATGACTTAATATCTTATTCTTGAAAGTTTAAGATATTTTTGATTTAAATATGTCTTAATTGACGCCATGCTAAAGTGTAAGTAATTTGTTCATTAGAGTTTAAGACCTATTTGGCAAACGTTTTTGAATTAAGTACAACTGAATTAAGTTATGAGTAATATGCATGCTAAAATAGCCAATTTTAAGTTATTTTTACTACACAAATAACTTGATTTAAGATCCTCGTTTTTAGAGTGTATCTCCAGACTTTCTGTTTGGCAAATTGGCCTACCTGGACGAGCCAGGGGGACAGCAAAACTACTCCGGGGGCCACCCCGCCCATCCCCATTCCGGCGCCCATGATAATACTCCAATTATTTTGAGGGGGGGCACTGGAGAGTATTTGGGGGGCACGGCCTTCCATCCCCCCCGCCTTCCTACGATCTCGATAACTACAAATATCAAAATAGCAATTTAACAGCCTGTGTAATTTTTTCAAATAATATGGGAGAACAGAAAATTGGGGGGGGGGGGGGGGAAACAAAGGGGGGTACAGCCAAAAAAAATGGGAGGCAAGAAATTTTAAATGGTGGGGCATGGCCACCCCATGCCCCACCCTGGCTACGAGCCCGACTAGAATGCATTAAAAATAATAGTATTTTCTTACACATTCCAATATCAAGCACTAAGTTACAGCAGACAGTCCAGCTTGGCAATTATTCAGACCTCATCTCAAAGACTTGAGCAAAAGGGCTGATTGCTGGAACATGACTTAAAGGCTGTCTTCTTAAAAAGTACAACCCAAATGCGGGCCCGTAGCCAGGGTGGGGCATGGGGAGGCATTGCCCCCCATTTGAAATTTTCTTGCAATACTCATTTGTAACACCAAACCAATATTACCCTATAGCTAACATAAATAGTATTATTGAAGTGAATGGTATATGCAGGCATATTAAGATACTGATATATATTTGGGCGAATATGGACAAATATTTCTACTAGTAAATCCATTAATTCTGGCAATATTGAGACTGACTTGCATATGCGAGCGCAGGGTGTATGATAAGGGAGGGGGGGCAAACATGTACCCAAGCAGGCAAGGTGTCCAGTTTGTGAGTACTTCTATCACTTGGGGGGTCTGGGGGCAGTGGCGTAGCCAGCTTTTATAATTAGGGGGAGCGAGCATGCAAAAAGGCGTCCCCCCGACCCGTATATCCATTCCTGGTATAGGCGCAACTTCTACAAAATTGGGTAAAAGGGGAGCATTCGTCCCCCTGCACCATCCTCAGCTACGTTACAGGGGGGGGGCTTCCTCCCAACCGCCGGAGGCGGAATTTTTTTGCAAATAGTGATTTTTTTTCATTGTTTTCATGTATTTTTAGGGAAAACTTTCTCACATTTCCCACATTTGGGGGGCAAGTGCCCCCCCTTGCCCCCCCTGTGCACGCCTATGCTGACTTGTTGTATATAGTGTTGATGAAAACAACCATATTTTTAGAAATATGCTTACAAATATTCCACTGCTTTATTGCAAATTTCTCTTTATTGTCAAAATATTTATTGTATTGGATAGAAGGTATAAATGTATTGAATGGACTCTTTTTGCAAATGAAATATGTGATTGCCTGTCAGTGACAATGTTTTGGCTTTAGAATACTGGTATTAACATTGAACATGTGCTTACACATTGTATCTTATAAAAGAGATTAGGAAGAATGCATGCATGTTAGAATGAATAATAATGCAAGAGATTTAATTATCAGACTTCAGGGATGTGTTTGAGGACTTTGTAATGATAGACAATGGTAAAAGTTGAGCATTTCTTAAGGGAGACTTCCTCTTCATCCTTCCTTCCTATCAGTGTTACCCATTGATAAGGAAAGGGTTGAAGAAAAATGATTTAGATTTTCCAAAAAAGTGTTTATTTCTCCACCCCCTCTCCCTCTTTACACTACTTCCTCTCTCATCCTCTGTAGAATTTTCCATGCATGCTCATGCTACTTGTCCAAACACATTATTTCTTGAGTCATTAATTTTCGTTGCTTAGTCATTACAAGAGAAATTAATGAAAACATGTTTATGCTGAGTTGACAGTTTATTGTAAGCTGGATAACTTTTTTATGTTTTTCTCAAGAAATTATCCCTGTCATACTTTGCTGATTTGTTTACATTACTTTTCTCATTCTCTTCCTGATAGTGGAATTACCACCTACCAAATGGTATCATGATATGCTGATAGTAAGATATATATACTGAGTTGAATTGAATTGAATACCTGTTTAATATTACTATGGTGTGGATCGATGAAAATTTAAATGAAAATCCAACTACAACTGAACTGTGAGCTGTATCACCTTAAGAATGATCCAATTGCTTTCATAATGGATCTGTAGATTTTTGGAACATTTATCAACAGTCTGCAAATTCAAGGCAACAACAATTGAACTGTTATGATGATACCATTGAAGAGAGTGTGTTGAGAACATTACTAATTAGTGACTTACTGTTTAATTCATTGACTGAGAAAGAAACAACAACTTAGTTTTACAAGAACTTAAATAATAATGAAAACATTCAAAACATCTGTATTATCAAACAATTCATCTCAAAACAATGATTAAAGAATAAGATGCCATAGAAATACAAGTTTAAATATCATGAAAATTCTCTTTCTGGAACAATCTTAGAGCATTTGCTCAGTGAATGTCACGCTTTTGATTTTTTAACTTTAAATTGTTATATTATTCTTATGAATCCTTAAAATGTTAATTTGAATGTATCCTATAACAATGATAAATTTCAAAATTCTTTTCGCAAAGATCATTTGAAAGTCTGCATTCTAGACCTTCCTACAGCTTGCAAATGCTGGTTCCAAAATGCTAGAAAATATTGGTCAATGTAGTACAGGTTAGAAAAACATGGTGGAACCAACAAATTTGCTTCCAGTGAGAAAATAGAAAATGTTGATTTATGTTGGCTTACCTATAATGTATCTCAATATAAAGAATAATGGATCTGATTTTCTAAATAGTAAATGCTAAATTGTATTTTTAAATTCAAAGCTTTTTCAATTTGTAATTATTTTAGTATATGTTAAAAATGTTTGTGTTGTATATATGTAGTATTAACCAAAATATAGAGAAATTGTTTAGAATTGTTTTCAATACATCATAAACCATCAATGACATGCTCCATTACAATTTTCAAATTATCCTGTTGGGAACAATTGTAATTTAATTTTAGTATAAATGCCAAATAATGCAGATTTTAGAGCCACCAAGTTTCACCAAATAAGGCTTCAACTAATTAAATACCAATAAGCTGGTATAATTTTGAAGTGTTACCTTGGCTTTCACGTCAATTACCAAATGATAATGAAGATGATAAACAATTCGAGATTTAGCCACGAACCTCCAGCTTGCTGTGACAGCATCCTTCCATATTCTTCGAAATGCGGGGTCTAATTTTACAGACACCATCAATTAAGACTAGTTTTCAGTCATATTAGCAACCACAGTTCATGTTTGGAACATCAGGAATTTTTTAGATTTTGTAAATTTCTTGGAATTTTCTTACTAATCCTTAAAGGCATTCCATAATTTAGGTAACTGGCATTACAAAATTCAATATTAGGATTGTATTTCATCAATTTTAAGGGAATGCATATAGTTTGTGCATTAATTTGGACAATTTCTGACTAATTCACATTGTCTAAACTTGGTGGTTCCAAAAGTGTAGAATATTTGGCAGTTTAATTAAATTAAACATGCTCCATTACCTTGATGCTGGTTTGCTCTAAAGCTTATAATATAATGGCTCTAATATTTCCATCATCATGTTGTAAATGGTGATTACACCATTGACAGTTTTTGCGATGCATTTGAACCTGGTACCCGGATATACCAACATGCTGGTTCCAACTCTTCACAATATTCTATAAGTTGTTTCCATCCACACTGAAGCCACAACTCTTTTAAAGCAATACTATCAGTAGTCAGGAGTTAACAATTAAAAATCTTTAAGCATAAACTGCAATTTAAGCAAATTTATTATATTCATTGTAAGGTGGTGCCCCAAACTCACCCTGTACGCAGGGTAATTAACAATGGAAGCATCACACGGTGAGTGAGTGGAAATGCCTCATCATGATTGGAGGAATTCGTGTCAGGTGACTGGCCGAATTCTTTCACTCATGATGAGTTGGCGCCATCTTTGGAAGAGACAGACTTGACTTGGTGATGGGTGAGGGTGGATGGTCAAGTGATTGAGTGAATATATACTGTGTATAACTTACCAGGAAGGATTGTAAATAGATGTAAATAAAGGCGAAATATCTTCTACTACAAAGTGTGTGAGTTTGATTAAGTAAAAGTGGTAAAGTGGGATTTTGCAGGACTTGGGAAAATCTCTGGGAAAAGGACTGGTGCTACACATCTTACATCATATTATATCAGATTAGCTATTTCGCGCAGGAACAAGCATTTATAAATTGGTAACACCATCATTTTCCAACATGTTGGACGTACCACATTTTAAAAACATCAGACATATTTAGATATATTCCTATAATTGCTCTCGTTCCAGGAGTATAACTACTGCAAATGTAGGCCTACAGCATTCTTTCATCAATTTTTGACCAATAGAAATAAAAAAAAAAATAAAAAAATTGACCCTTGAAATTGTCTTTTATTTTGTTTTTGATCATTTTTAGATCATGTGATGCCAATTATCAAATCAAAAAAAGAATCATCACCAAAATACCTAGTTCATTCCAGTTTATTTTCTCCAAATAAAAAAGACATCATGTGACTGTGACACCAATTGAATGTTATTATCAGGCTATCAGCCAATAAAAAACGTCAATATACGACGTATAACGACACCCGAATATATTGACTCCTAGCAATTTTTCGATGTTTTTCCCATTAAAAGTCATTAAAAATCACAAGTTGAGCAGCTTCGCTCAGAATGTCTTCATGTAATGTACCTCGGATTATTTCAACGTAACGTCCAGATAACCTAAAAATGGAGTCAGTATATATACATAATGTATGTAATTATAATTTATTGTTTACAATTAATTGATAATGACCCCTTTAAAAGCCATCTATCCACTGTTAACATTTTACTGTTTATGAATGTTTTTTTGTAAACTTAGTTAAACACATGTTATATGACAATTACTATAACTAATGACGTGGTTTAACAGTTTCCGGACTCCATTAACATGGAAGCTTGATTTATCACAATAATAAATTGCTCCGGATACAAAAAAATGTCTCATGTATCTTTTACCATTAAGGAGAACGTTATATACTGCAACAGAAATATCCTCAGTTTTTCTGAAAGTAATCTATATCTACGGGGCAAAAGTAATGTTTAACACAATTTTAGTGTTTTATGCGGGCAAATACGAATAGTACTCGTATCGGTCTGAAATTCCAAACTTTATGAATCGAAATAAAACCCATTATTTTGTTTCGGGTTATACGATTGCATCTCCCTATATATAAGCAATTTCTATTTGAATATCATAATATCTGAAACGTTCCAATATAGTTCAGTTGCTGATTCGATGCGATGTAGAAAATCTGGTCGAAATCTGAACACGACTATCCCATTTAATAGTATTTGGTGCCTGTGTGATATGAATTGGAAATCGGTCCGATATATATCTGTATTGCTCCATTTCCAACACCATATTCAAGGCGAAGAGTGCACATTACATACTAAAAATAATATCCAATAAAATTATTTGATGGTACTTACCCAAAAATAATGATACAAGAACTGGCAGCATCACAGTCAAGGCGTGGTTGGGCAAGTACTCCATGGATTGAGAATATGTGTATTTTTTTTATTTCTCTTAACACCGATAAAAACCACTTTCAAAATAAGGATTATAATATATCCTCTATTTTAGTGCAAGCCAACACTATACCGAAAACTATTGCCGAATAGATAACATTCCGTTGAAATCCTATTTTTTAGCACCAAAAATTAAGAAGTTAATTAGGAGTGAGTTGTAGCAGCGCACAAACATAGATTCACGTTTAGGATAAGAATTAACGAGTAGATTCTAGTAGAAATTTGACTGATATTAGTATTATTATTACTACGAGGAGTGTCATTAGCTCTATGACTAAGTTAAAGCTCAGCAACAGTGTTTTTAATCCAGGAAAACATGAGTCCAAGTAGCCGGTTTCATCAGCAAAAAGCGTTTTGTGTATAAACTCAATTTCAGATATGAAGTGTAGTGTTGAGAGTATATAAACAGATTGAACTCGATGATATTCATCCAATAATTCGTGCTTGAATAGCGGCAGTTGAATTTGCCTTTTTACGTGGATTATAGCCTCAACCCCTCTGTCTTTTTTTTTTATCCCCCTGTTTTTTTTTCTTTTTCCCCCCTTTTTTTCACTAAAGGATGCTACGTTGACGCTCCTTCAACAACAACAACATCATCTCATCTGCTGAGTCGACTTTCTCTCAGCTTCAATATCATCTCTTCACTAGGGATATAAAAATAGGAAGGATGAACTCGCCCTGCGCATGCGCACTAGACGCCACTTTTGCAGCGCTCTATTACGGCGCTCGCATATGAACAGCGCCAAAAGCGGTGATTAAGATAAGCTTGGCAGCCATTTTAAGTTGCCAATTGTTTACTATTGAAAACACATATCGACGGCTTAATTTACAAGCAGCGAATGAGCCAACTGTTGCTTTTGAGATAATAGCGTTTTTATGGAAAAAAGGTATACTTTGGAAAGAATGTGTTGAAAATTTGTTGAACTGATGAAACAATATATCGATGGTTTAATTCACAATTGACGAATATGCCAAAAGTGACTTTTGCGATAACGTGTTATGGAAAAACGGTATAACTTGAAAATAAACAATGTTAAAAGGCTGAAATTTGGTGAACAATATATATATTTTATAGGAAATGTGCTAATTTTTGTAAAAAAATAAATTAGTAATTTA
>JAQIXP010003211.1:0-13438 GCA_034700285.1 Proteroiulus fuscus
AACAGCGTACACCAGTGGCGAACCCCCTTCCCCCCTGGGAAAGTGTATGTATTTTTTGAATGACCCCTATGATGTCAGGAGCAGGAGTTGAGGTTGATCCGGAGAAGATCAAGTCTGTTTAGGAGTTCCCACGGCCAACCACAAAGACTCAACTACGTAGTTTTATTGGTTCAGATAGTTACTACAAGAGTCACCGAGCACTTCGCAAAGATAGCTTTGCCACTGCATTGATTGACTGGAGAAAAGACAATGATTATGTGGGACGCAAATGCGAGTTAGCATTCAAGGAGTTGACATCGCTATTGATAACCGCCAATTTTGACGACATAAGACCAAACACAAACAATTTGGTTGCACACAAATGTGTCTACGTTGGGCCTAGGAGCTATTTTACCAGGCAAAGAAAGTCAAGAAGGTTGTTGTCTATGCTTCCAGGTGCCTGAATGCCCAAGAGAATAACTACAGCATCCCAGAATTTGAGGCGTTGGCCATCAGCTGGGCAGTTAAGAATAGGCACTATCTCCTTGGAAGGCACTTCAACATAATAACCAATCATTGGAGTCCCTCTGCTGGCTTAAGAAGATGAAAGATCTGAAAGGCAAGTTAGGGAGATGGATGTTGGAGATGACGAAACATCAGTATACGGTCGTGCGCAAAAATAAAATTTTGCAAGTCGATATGGGTGCTCTCACAAGGTGTCCACTGCAGCAAGCAGTGGGAGAGAAGGACAAAATCTACGTCACAGTAGCAATTGATGAAATCGACTTGTATGACAGTTTGTTTTAAGGCAGAGCAAGCAGTAGATGACTACACAAGCAAGATCATGAAGGAGCTTCGGAGTAAAGATTGTAGAGCAGTGGTGTAGGAGAATCACAGCATCATACGCTAGTGAGCAACGATGATCTTCATCAGAGACTGGTGCTGGAGGTGCCTATGCCTCTGTGAAAACAGATCATGAAAGTGGTTCATGATTTACATGTACATTGTCCTTTGGGGACTGCTAAAACATTAGCCCGCATCAGGGCATTTTACTAACAGGTATGACAAAGGACATCGAGACGTATGTCTGTACTTGCGATAATTGTCAGGCGGATGAAGCCATTGAGTGGAAAAAGGCCAGGGCTGATGCAGTCCATAGTTCCGGAGGGACTGTCTGCAAGCCATTGGGGTCTTGATTTCATTAAACCGCTGCCAAAAAGAATCAAATGGTGTGAGGTACATCCTGATCGCAATAGACTGTATCACTTGGTTTCTGGTGGTGAAAGTGGCGAGGAGAGCACTGCCCTGATGTTTTGGAAGTTTCTACTAAATCAGCTACTTTCTCTTTGGATGGATTCGAAAGTACAAGCTTAAGGTGACCGTCGTAAAGCCACAAACACCCACTGAAGTTTTCTTGACAGAAATGGTGGATACACTTTAGCTGTGGCATGAGATTTGGACATCAAAGCAAGAAACATGTCCAGAAAGTCCTCAAGCAAAACGGAATTAACGTTGAATGCAACTAAGAATTCTGCGATGGATGTCCTTATGGAAAGCAACACATGCACAGTTTTGGCACTCGAAACAAGGAAAATTGTGGCACGAAGCCAGAACTGATACATGCAGATATATGTGGTCCTATAGAGGAAAACTCAGTTGTAAAAATGCGATTTTTGTGGACTTCAAGGATGACTACTCTAAGTATCGAAGCATCTACTTCATGAAGGAGAAATCTGAAGTTGTCACAAAATTCAACCAGTTCATTGCAGAAGTCAAAGTCACTGGTCATACAGTCAAGGAATTACTTTTAGATGGTGGCAAGGAATTTGTGAATGAACAAATCAAGACAGTTACTCAGAAGTATGGAATCAACCAGTCTCAATGCCTTATACCCACGAGCAGAATGGATCTGCAGAAAGAGAGAACAGAACACTTGTCAAGAGTGCAAGATCAATGTTACATGCCAAGGAATTACCAATCAAGTTGTGGACAGAAGCTGTAAACACAGCAGGATATGTACTGAATCGTACAGGACCTACCCAAGTGGATGGTAAATCACCATATGAGCTGTGGAGTGAAAAATGTCAAATTTTGATCCCCTCAAAGTGTTTGGCACCGAATGCTTTGTTCACGTTCCAAAGGAGAAATGTAGGAAATGGGGCAAGAAAAGCAAGAAAGGAGTACTCGTCGGATATTGCCATGAGAAATATGGATTTAGAGTTCATTGTTCAGAGAGAAATGATGTACTTTTGAGCAGAGATTTTGAGTTCAAGAGCAAAGTTCTGCAGAAAAGCAAGTTGGACATTACCATTGCTCCAATTGTCGAAGCAGAGGAAGTTGTTCAGATTTCTGTTGACAAGACAAATCAAGAACCGACACAACAGGCTCATAGTCATCAGCTCAGGAAAAGAGAAACCTTAAAGAAACCAGTTCAATTTAGTGACAATGCATATGCCATGTTCGTGGATGGCAGTAATCCAAACTCTTACAATGAGGCATTAACGTCAAGCAACTCTGTGCAGTGGAAGTCAGCGATGGATGAAGAAATGGCTTCATTGGCTGAAATTAAAACCTGGGAGTTAGTGGATTTACTGGATGGCTGAAAAGTCATTGACAACAGATGGATCTTACGTGTAAAGACAAATCCAGATGGGTCCATTAGCAGATACAAGGCAAGACTTGTGGCGAAAGTTTATTCCCAGAAAGCCGAAGTGGACTATGATGAAACATTTAGCCCAGTCGCGAGGTTCTAAGTGTGGCAGCAAGTGAAAACTTGTGCAGTGCTCAGTTCAACGTTAAAATGGCATTTTTAAATGGAGAGCTGGACGAAGAAATTTACATGAGACAGCCAGAAGGTTATTCCAGCAGCTCCATGCTGCTAGAATTGCAAGTTCGTGGAATTTTTAAAAAGTATGGACTTACTGCTAGTACAGCTGATCCATGTTTATTCATCAGAAAGTCGGGAGATGATAAACTAGTGGTTGCCTTCTATGTAGATGATGGACTGATTGTTGGATCAGATAGGAACCTGATCGAAGAATTCCTAAAAGAATTACAGGCTAACTTTCAAATTACTGTGGAATCACCAAATTGCTTTCTTGGGATGCAAATTGAAAGAAGAGGATGGATCAATTTTTTTTCACCAAGAAGCATATATGAAGAAAATTTTGGAAAGATTCAACATGGCAGAGGCTACAAAAGTTTATACACCAATGGACAAAGGTGGTTACAATTCAGAGGAAGCAGAGGGTAGTCCTGCTTGTGGTGACAGCATTCCTTATCGTGAGGCAGTTGGAAGCCTGATGTACTTAACAGTTGCTACAAGGCCTGATCTGGCATTTGCAGTCAGTACCGCTTCTACAAAGCTGGATAATTAAACTATGTCAGACTGGAACATGGTGAAAAGGATCTTCAGATATTTAATCAAAACTCAGTCATACGGGATCAAATATGAAGCTGGAAGTGACCAAGCCATGCTTATTGGATACTGTGATGCTGACTATGCCGGAGATGTGAAAACGAGACACTCCATGACTGGAGTGGTCTGCATGAATGCAGGAGGAGCCATTACTTGGCTCAGTCGGAAGCAGAAAATGTTGCTCTGTCTACAACAGAAGCAGAATTTATTGCAGCAAGCGAAGGTGCCAACGAAGTAATTTGACTCACCAGAATGCTGAGAGAAATTACGGAATCGGATGTCGACAATTTGGGAGCAATTAAACTTGCAAAAAACCCAGTTTCACAAAAGGTCGAAACACATCAAAGTGCGGCACTACTTTGTTCGAGAGAAATGGCAAGAACAGATGTTTTTCGCTACAGCACATTGAAAGTGAAAATCAGTTGGCAGACATTTTGACCAAGCTGTTGGTGAAAAACAGGCATGCAAAGTTGTGCTTTATGATCGGGGTTAAAGAAAAAGAACTCTCTGTTTAAAATCCTCTAGTTTGAGAGGAAGTGTTGAGTGTAGGCAATCTAGGGATTTCTGTTTGTCCCTATCTTTTATTGCTTGTGCATGCAGCACGTGCCCAAGTTCTTCTCTAGTTATACTTCTGAAATTTGAATTAGTTCCATTCCTGTACTTTGGATATAGCTGTTCAGTTTTTGGTTTTTTCTTGGCAATTTATTGTGTTAATTAAATAGTTTTTTCCTTCAAAAACGTGTCTACTAGTACATCAAATTCCATCAAAAACATTAAATATAATCTCTCAAGATAGCCATTCGAGAATGGCCAAACGTAGGAATGGGTGATTTCTATAAAATATACGGAACATTTTGATGAAGAAATAACGTTTGTATGTATTTTTCACTAATAAATGAATACTTCATGCTCATATTGTATATACTATTTATTCTATGACTGTTGTACATACATATGAAATTTCCATGACATTTCCAGGTTTTCCAGATGGCCAGACACCCTGGACGATTATACGTTGTAAAATTTTTGGCACTAAAAATATGGCACTAAATAAAATTAAAGAAAGTGGAGAAGAAAGAAATGCTATCTTCCCCTGTTAACAATGTTATCTTTGCAGGGCACTGCTTCGGTTGGAGAGTTGAAGTACGCCTTAAGTTTATCCCTTATTTCCGAAGCTGTTCCTACAAAAATCATAGTGTACCATTTAAGCATAGTAATATTACAAATAATTATCAGTTGAACATATTTCATGCACCATCAAACATAAAATTTGTACTCATGAGAGTAATTGTTTGCACCGACTGCCCAAATCTTGCATTCCTGTGTCATTCTCCACTATTCGTCGCCAAGCACCTGGATGGATATTGCCATGGCAATCCTCGTAATCCACAAACGTCGGTGGAATATACCTGTTGATATGTATGATTATAAAAATGGAGAAAATATTATTTTAAATTTATTTTGAAATGCACACCTTCTACAATTTTCTTCTGTAAATATTTCGCTATTTTTGAGGTAATTGTGTAGGCACACACATGCACCGACGATATATGTTCCTTTCTCCACTTTGGTCATAACGGCACGGGAAAATACCTCCACCGGCTTACAAGAATTCCAAACGCATTCTCGATGGTCTGCCTGGCACGAGAGAGCCTGAAATAATATTTTCAAAATTATATAAAACAGTAACAATATGTAAAATGTGTGTTATGGTAAGGCTTCATGATGTATCTTCAGAGGGAAGGCTGCATCTGCCACAATGCAATAGTCCAACATTAAATTAGATCCTTGAAGCAATTGTGTAGGTGGTAGGCCAAAAGTCCCATTATCTAATGTAATGCCCATATCTGAATGTGCAAAAACTCCTCCATCATGGTGTCTCCCGAAGTCATCAATGTTAATGAAGGTATACGTAGCATCGCATATCGCCATCAACACCATGCTGTATGTTTTTTTGTAGTTGAAGTATTGGGATCCCATATTTCCTGCAAACATTTAAATGTGAGTTAATAATCCATACCTTCATAAATACATAAAAAAATACTGTATACTCACCAGGGAGTTTTATAATGCAATGTTTGCCATCAATGGCACCACAGCAATGCAATGTGGAAATTGTTACAGTTGATTGAAGTCTTCTGCAATTTGCAAAAGTTGTTCGGTGGTAGGTTTTTTTAAAACCAAAGGCTGTAGAACATCCCATAACGCTGTTGTCTTTTTGGTTATAATAGTGCTAACCATAGACCTTCCCAATCTGAAGGCATAGGACATGCTCCTTTGCAAATCACCTGATGCAAGGTATCTGGAAGTTTTTATGAAATACATTAATATAGAACAGTACATGTTATGGTATGTACTTAAAATCAATAACTGTATTACCTTAACATCAAAGCGAGTCTTCCTTCACGTGACACATTCCCTATAGTTGGTGTCCATCTTCTGCAAACATGGTCCTACTAATGCCAAAAGGTCTTGAAATTACCTTTGCGTCATCCTTGTAAAGCTATTAATAACAAATATAATCACATATTTATGTATACAATGAATGGTTAAAATGATACTATTAAATGGAAGACTTACTTAAAGAAATATTCATCATCCCCATGAAGAAGTTCTTTAAATAATGTTGCATACTGTCCTTGTTCCTTTCACTTCTGTAATATGGGTCTGACCTCTTATTAACATTGTTAATCCTCATTCGTCTCCTTCTTCATAACATTAATATAATATTTAAGTTATAATGGTATACCGCAGTCATAGCTGTAACAAATGCACATATCAAAGTACAGGAATTAAAATAATACCATTGTTGTGCAAATGTATTTACCAAGTGTAGTAACATATGATTAACTATTTTGAATGATGTATTAACTGCCTGTAGTAATGGTCCAAAAGCACAATAATGTTAAAAACCTAGATAAAATTAATAAAGAGATTTCTATATATTATTTGCCCTTATGCCACAGGCCATTATGCCAATAAATAGTCCAATGATTTTCTTATAATTATGCAATTATTATCGTTAATTTCATTCTGAATCTAGTGTAAATGGCAAGTATTTATTACAGTAAGGAATGCAAGTAAAATAAAATGTATTTAACTATAGACCATGCCATTTTTATTTTCATGGGGGATTTTCATATTGGAGCATACGATTTTTTTTGCCCTTTCTGGTGGGATCCCAAAAAACCAAACTAATGCTTGCCTGGCCATGTACTTCGAACTGCTGATTTGTTGGTACGGTATTATTTAATATCTGTTACTGTTACTATCTATATATAGGTAATAAAGGAAATTATCCCTTAAAATTTCAGATAATAGATAACAATTATAACTATATTTCTATCATGGGTTCTCTAGAAATATTTGCAGGTTAGTTGTACATTTACTTTTTCTCACAGTAGAAAACCATAATGCTTCAATATCTAAAAAACAAGGATATGCATAAATTTATATTGTTGCAGGAGAAAACAAATTTGAAGTACCTTCACTTGTTTCTAATCTCTATAAGGAAAATGTAATGCAGTTCTTGCCAAAAATTGAATACGAAAACATACACGAATACCTTATTGAATCCAAAGCCTTTGATAATAGAGCCATGAAAGCATTAAGATCTACTTATGCTAATAACTATGTTTACAGTGGATGGCTTGGAAAAATTCATAGCATTCAAAAGCAAGGTGTACACATGTTACAGGCAGCTGTAATGCCATCGCAACCAGGATGTCAAAAGAAAGAATATGACTATAGTTATTGTGGAAGAAAATGGACTAATTCTTACTGCAACATGCACATGCCCAGCTGGGAAAGGACGTGGATGCAGTCATGTAGCAGCTATTATGTATGCCTTTTATTTAGCATTGGAGCATGGTTTAGCAGGTTAATAGTAATTATATAGGAACCAGCCAAAAGAATGGCATAAATCCCAGTACTGGTAATCACCAGTAGTGGGATATTTATGCCATTCTTATTTAAGGTTTCAGTATAGCAATGTACCATACTGACATGTCATTAGATTTGTAATGAATATTTTATTAAATAATTTATATTTCAGGTTCCTCTTGCACATATATGCCTGTCACTTGGGGAACAGGGAACCTGAAAAACGTAACTTTTGCAACAATTAATACAATGTCATTCAAGCATCCAAAATTAACTGATGCACCAGTAAGACCAAAAATCAACAATGAAGTCATCCAGAAATACACACTGTAAGATTCCTAGCATTTCCCGCCTGTTTTGGCACCCATTTTCCCGTGTATTGAAAGTATTTTGCCGAGTCATGATGATGGAATGAATATGTAAATTTGTGATCACGTGAGAGGAAGAAATTCCTTCTCTCGTGATGGGGAGGAACCATCTTGGCTTTTGTGATGGAAATGAATTTCGAGGCAGTCAGGGAGAGTAGAGCAAGAGATCAGACTGGAGGTTAATTCCCAGTGCTGATGAGTTTTAGGAATTGTAATGAGTGAGTGAGTTTATTGTTTTAAATCAGAGCTTATTGTGTAAAAGGATGGATGTGTGGAATAAACTGATATTTATTGAGAGAGAATTAGTGCTTCAAATTTTATAGACGATTTTAGGGGAAAGAAAAGGCCCAAAACAGCGACCTGCAGGGAAAATTCCCTACCAAATCTGAGCTATCTTCTACAACACCCACTCATTATGACAGCCATACAGCTTTACAAAAGTTGTCTGAACATTCAGTTTTGAGAAACTTAATTAACTTACCAAATACTCTAGTCAATTATACAGTTTCCAAACCAATAGATGCTCTCATATCAAGACTTAGATGACCTGGATGTTGAAAGTCATACATCTCATGATGCCAATTTTGATAAACCAGTCACAGTGAAATGCATTCCCTGCAGCAATTTCTATACCAAGTAAGGCTGTACACATAGACGACTTTATTAGACTAATTAAAGCAAATTACTATTTCTAAATTTTATTTATAAGACCTATGGTATGTCAACCTAAATAATGGAAATTGTTTTTTTTTTAAATTATAGGTACGTGGCTTTAAACAAGGAGCAGATAGCTGAACTGGAAGAACGAACACGTGAACAAGAGAATAACCTCTGGATTTCCAGCAGAAAATTGTGAATCACAGGATCGACTGCTAACTCTGTACCAAAAACTGAAAAAGGCAACCCAAATAAATTCGTTAAACGGCACCTTCATCCTACCTTTAAAGGAAATGCTGCAACCAAATATGGGCAAACAAATGAGAGTAAAGCAAGAATCCAATTTCAGGAAGAATACGAAGTTACTGTGCAATGTAGTGGCACAATTGTAAGCCATGGAGATCCATGGCTCTCCTGCAGCCCTGATGGGATTATAAGTTCAAAAACAGTCCTAGAAATTAAATGCCCAACAAAGGTTATTGCTGACCTCATTCAAAGTGGAAAACATGATTTAAAAAGTGATGGCAAGTCCTTGTACCTAAGCAAAAAAAGGCAGATGGGATACTTTCATCAGGTGCAGATTATAATGCATATCACTGAATCTCATAATTTTAAATTTTACATGTGGTCACCTGAGGAATGTTATGTAGTCAATGTGAGTGTAGATGATTCTTTTATGCATAGTCTACTAAATCGTTTAAGAAAATTTTATTTTTTGCACATGCTTCCAGCCATTGTGGATGAATTTAAATATGGAAATCCATCACTTTCTAAAGAGTACATTGATCTCTGTAAAACTAAGTAACTACTTTAATTGTTCATTTATTAATAAAAATTGAAGGTTACATAATGCTGCACATATGAGAACTATGTCATTGAAGTCAGTTAATGATTTCATTTGAATTATCGAATTTATTAGCCTGTATGACTTGAATCTAGCAATTGCCCGCTCAACATGAATTCGAAAACTTGATTTGCATCTAGATTCAATGGTTTCTTCTTCAGTATGCTGTTGTTGTTGCATCATAAATGACAGAATATTTAACTTAACTTGAAGAGCTAATAGCATGTCAGCAATAGTAAATCCCCGGTCAGCCAGCACTTCATCACCTGGCACTAGGTAATTTAAAATGCCACATTTTTTGGTGATAAACACATCGCTGGCATGACCACCAAAACTACTAGAAATGAACATGATCAGGCCATGAGGAGCAATTGCAATTAAAATCTTAGCAGTATTGTGGCTTTTATAAGTACTCCAAGTTTAAACACGAGCTTTCAAATTTTTGTTTCTCTGAATAAAAATTTTGGTGCAATCAAGTGTTAGGATCAGGATTAGTTAGGGGGGGA
Organism: Proteroiulus fuscus; assembly: GCA_034700285.1. Taxonomy (NCBI): domain Eukaryota; kingdom Metazoa; phylum Arthropoda; class Diplopoda; order Julida; family Blaniulidae; genus Proteroiulus; species Proteroiulus fuscus. Next base: position 9,655 of record JAQIXP010003211.1, read on the forward strand.
TGCATATAAATCATTGTTGGTGCAACAGAAGTGAGCCGGCGTGGGGCCGAAGCGGCGGATTTGGTCAACGATACACAATATGCATGAGGCTGTCAGTCCGAAGGATAATGCAACCACCGAGATCTTCTTCCTCCAAGAACCGCTGGTATAGTCTAGCGAGAGTGTGTGGGTCAGTGACATCTGCCATGGCTTCAGCCAGACGGAACAGCCGAGCATATAAATCACACCGGGTGAGACCACAAAGGTAGTGGTCAATGCACAAGTGAGGTGTGGGGATGGGATGCAGGCCGACAGAGTAGAAGGCAGTGTGAGATAACCTTATAACAGCTGTCTGTCGTACGATGGTGGACGAGAAATATTGGATAGAGGCGTCATAATGAGCTCGATTCATGACTGGTGGAAAGGGAGAATACCATCATGAAGGAGGTACAAAGAGAAGGCAAGAGAGGAAAAGCCATGCGTACTAAAGAAAGGTTTTCACTTAAGATTGGAACAGGTATCCAGAAGGAGACAGCCGAAAAAAACCACACAAGAACACACGAGTGATCAACCCAGAGTGACACCGAAAACCGAAGTGCGGAGGACAACGGAAACAAGTCATTTCCAGCGCACACTCATAACGTCATCAACAGAAAATCCAAAAGTTAGACGTGCAGATTGAAAGGTCAAGCAGCTGCATATGTGGGAAGTTCGAAGATAGCCATCTGGATGACAACCACTTTTAACCAACAGTGCTATCTAGTGGGAACATTTATAAACTTCCAGAAAAAGTGGAAAATCCATTGTTCAAATGGAGCCAAGGGTCATTAGCAGATGTGTCATATATCCATAGAAAGATCTTTAACCCAGGAATCTAATAGACATTATATTGGAACCTAACATGTTTGGGCTTCTGAATAAGAAGGACTGAAAAACCGAGGACATTAGTTAGGGTTCAGATTAAATATGCTTAAAGATCCGGGTGAGGAAAATTAATTACATCCTGTGTTGAGACGTGGGTGACAGTAGTCATCTTAAGAATCAAGGTCAAAAAAGTACCAAGAAGAATAAAAGGAGTTGTGAACCATTTTGAAGATCGCTCTCGTGTTCCGACGTTCAACCAAGAGGTCGCATAGGAAAAGTGCACCCAGAAGTCATTGAAGATCGAGTGTGCCATCCAAAATCAAGGAGTTATGGGAATTATGTTAGGGTAAGGAAAAGTACATCATTATGCTAACAGGGAAAACCTTATTGAGAGTGTTTAGATTATTGTTAGGGATTTGTTTATTATATCTAGGAGAGCCTATGATATTAGTAGAAGTGATCAGAATATTTAGGATGATCTGTAATACCATGTAATTTGCTGTGTTAGATAATTAAAATAACTCATGATTTTTCCAAAACCACTTGTTTCGGGTAATTATTTACATAATTAATTTTCGCTACTAACTGAGAGGGAACCCATTTACAGTAGAAATTCCCTCGCAAATATAAAGGATCCAATACATCTCTTAGAGGAAGAATATTACGGCCAACTTACGGATTCGCAATCTTTTAATGTTACGCTTGGATCAAAGGGGCCGGCATGAGTAACATTTGGCGGCAGCGGTGAGATAAAATAATATTACCCCGTTAGAAGTTTAAATTAAATTTAATTTCAAAATTATTAAGGTCTGGAAAGTTGGTGAGTTCATGTTTTGATAAGGAAAAGTTGAGGACAGCTTATTAAGAAAATTCGGTTTTATGTGGCATAGTGTAAAAGTGTTGGAATTGAGCTAGAGAAAGGTCTAATGAACGAAATTAACTTGTCGAGAAAAAAGTTGATGAAGATAACAGCCATTTTTCTTTCTTTCTTTTAATTAAGTTCGCAGCTGTGGAAGCAAAATTAGGTTGACCTCATTGCCAACCAATTTTTTTTCCATCTAGTTCAAAGTTTTTTTTAAGCGTGTAGGCGTAAAGGCGTAAGATAAGCTGTGTTAAGAGCGTGGGAGTATAATTGTTAATTTTTTTTCTCCTCTCTTTCTTCAAACGGAAGCCACTTTCGAAGTTAATATATCAACCAGATATTAGAATAAAGCACGATTTCGAGTTTCCTTTGAGCTAATTAAATATTTCTAAACTTGTTCAAACCCAAGCTAGGACTCTGAAAGGTTAAAGAACTCACATGTTGCCATGTTGTTCAGATTTGGCTCATCCAATTATCTCATTGAAGGAGGATGATTTAACGGTTCAGGCTTATTACGGAGGATACCCAAAGGATATAATAGAATTAAAAGGTGATTTTAGTAAAGATCTGTTTAACACTGGTTTGTTGCGTGGATATATGAGATTAGGATTTCATTGTGAGATTTGTGATAAAGATCTTGAAGCCAATCGAGAAATAATCTAGCACATTTTAGAAAGATTAGGTAAGAAACTAGTAGCATTGTGTATTTGCGTTGCAAACTCAAATTCTCATTTGGACTTCACCATACATTTAATCAGAAAACAGTAATGAATGAAACCTTACCTATATTGAGTTTCAAGAGACTTAGTGCTAGTGCTGTAGCCCCAGTCAAGTCCTCACCTATTTTCTGTCGGGTACGATCTATCTAGTCCACGAGACGTAGTTGTACCAGCATATAACTGGATCACACTTTTTACTGACATAGCAATTAGTTTACCTACTGGAACATATGGTAGGGTTGCACCAAGGTCAGGATTAGCAGCTTTTCACGGTATTACTGTAGACGCAGGAGTAATTGACCCTGATTATATTGGAAATATTGGTGTTGTATTGGTTAATCGTTCTAGTAGACCATACCTCATTTACACTGATGACCGAATAGCTCAACTAATTTGTGAAAAGGCTGTTTACCCATGATTACAAGAAGTCCACGAATTACAGAAAACATCCAGAAGAGCCGAAGGGTTCGGATCAACGGGATTCCAGATATTCAAAAAGCATTTAAGTGGGTATAAGCGATTGTAATTGATTGGACTATGAGTTTAATACAGGTGGTATATGATGCAAAGATTCCAGCGTGTTGTTTACATAACAATTATCCAATAGCTAGTTACTGGGAACCAGATAATACAACTCGGATGCAGTATATGCATTTTTCAGATGACTATTGAAATCACAGGAGATTACTCAGATTACGAAGAATTTTTCTTTGAATTAATGGTAGACAGGTTCCACAACAAGATTTGTGTTGAGAATAATCCAACAGATAGGGAAGTAATTCAGGAGATTCTAATCGAAGTAATAACAGAGATTCTTAAAATGTTCTCTCAAGATACTGATATTGAGGACATCGATAACATAGAAATAGGAATGGCTTTATTGCAATAAGGTAACCTCTACGTAAACTTATGGAAGTTACTAGCACTGTGTTGGAACAACCATGCTGTGCACAAATCAATTGTCCCCACATTACTTATTACTCGGATGAAGATATACTGAGATTAGCTTTTTTGTCAATATCCTCCAGATAGAATAGAGATTAAAGGAAACCTTTTTCAGAATTTTGAAGAGTACGAAGTCTTGCATGAATTCATGAGAAGTACTTTCCACCATAAAATTTGTGAAGAGCATAAACCTCTGGTTAGAGAATACATCAGGATTATTTTACTTGAGGTCACTACAAAGATAAGATTCTACTTCAGCAAAGGTACCGGAAACTTCGTTAGTCAAGAACTGGAGATTGCTGTATGTGGAAATCCCTAAATGCGTAAATCATACCCACTTCGTTCTAAATTTGGTGATAAACCATTCAGTCAGGAGGAAGAATTAGAAAAGTTAAGGAAAAAGCATTTAGAAGAG
>JAQIXP010003212.1:0-13436 GCA_034700285.1 Proteroiulus fuscus
TTATTCTAGCGTTTCTTATGTTATTAATTAATTGCCTAAATAATTATAAGTCCAAATACGTCACAGGACAGGCAGCGCCATCTATAAAGGAAAATTAATTTAAAAAAAATTAACTCTTTTGCTGGGGATTGAACCCAAAATCTACCAGCTAGCGATCCAGTGCTCTAATCACTGGACCAACTTAGCATTTGTGAACGGGGTGTTCAAGTATTCCAGCCAGGCTACATTAAGCAGAATTTTTTAAAAAATTCAAGGTCTGGTGCTGGGATTGAACCCAGCACCTCACACACGTGAAGCCAAAAGGCTAACCATTGCACTAACAATGGATACGTGTACAGGGTGTCCTAATAAATGGGCTGATTGTTATTTTGCAGGGTTTTTTAATTTTTAAAAATTATTTTAAGTCCAGATACGTCACGGCACATGGACTTAATATAATTTTGGGACCACCAGAATTAAGTTCTGATTAAACCAAAATTACCCCGAGTTCAAAATTTTTTAGCACCTTGCAGGTGAAAAAAATATGCGATTTTTACACTTATTTACGCCAACAAAATTCTGGACTCAACAATATTTTTGGGACTTAGGATTTTTTTTTGTTTCGTTCAATTTTTTCTACCGTGGAACCAGTTGTGCAAGTGGCTTTTACTTGCAGATTTTTTAGAAAGTACATGTAATTACATTTTGAAAACTTAAGCCTCCTGTTCAACTGGTTCCAAGGCAGAAAAAATGAGCGAAACGAACAAACCTACATTTTTTAGCAGATGCAAAGTATTTTGCAATATATCGGATCTGATAAAAATTTCCCAAAACATTACAATTCCATGAATTTTAGTTAGCATGCAAAAAATTACAAGTTTTGGGGGAAAATATGACAGCCTATCCTGAAGGGGTAACGAAGACATCAATTTCAACTTCTTGCAGTAGTAGAACTCGTTGATTCGGTACCATCTACCAATGGGTTGACATTATATTATGACGTTTGGGGATTTCACCATTTGGTCATTGAAATGGAATTTTTCTACTAGGATTTCCTGGGTTTTAATCATAGGATCACATGACTTTCTCCAGACTTGGTGGGATTTTGCTGTGATCTTGATGCCATCTTCGATTTTGGCTGTGATCTTGATGCCATCTTCGATTTTGGCTGTGATCTTGATGCCATCTTCGATTTTGGCTGTGATCTTGATGTCATCTTCAATTTTTGCTGTGATATTGATGCCATCTTTGATTTCGGCTGTAATCTTATGCCATCTTCGATTTTGGCTGTGATCTTGATGCCATCTTCGATTTTGGCTGTGATCTTGATACTGTCATCAATTTGGTCTGTGATCTTGATACCATCTTCGATTTTGGCCGTGATGTTGATATGGTCATCGACTTTTGCCGCCATCTTGATACAATTTTTGATTTCGGCCGTGATCTTGATGCGGTTGTACCGTTGTTGATTTTGGCCGCCATCTTGGTACCATCTTCAATTTTGGCTGTGATCTTGATCTTCGAATTTGGCCAGCATCTTGAAACAGTCTTTGATTTCGGTCGTCTTGTGCATCATCTTGATTAGATCAAGCTAAGGTCATGGATTTTGTCTATCTTGGGCATCATCTTGATAGGCCTACTGTCATCTATTTTGGTGGTCTTTGGTGTTATCCTGACATGGTCTTCTAGTTTGGCTGTCAACTGTGGTGTCATAATTTTTCCTCTTTTCGTTACCATTCATTCTTGAACGTAGGCTATGTAGATATGATTTGTGATTTTGGGGGCAATCTCGATCTATTTTCACTTATTGATTTGATTAAACAGATTGAAATTTGGAGTTGATCTTGAATTTTGATACATTGGATGAATCGGTCATCATGGGTTTTGCAGGGTTCGGTGGTCATCTTCATAATCACAATCACATATTCATTTCAACTCATTTAAGGGTGATACATACAATGTTCTTGTTTGAATTAAGGCATCATATTGAATTTCTATCATTGTACATACAGTGTATTACCATTTCCTTTTTCACATATTTTAGTCCCCTTAAGAATATAAAAATGCATTTATTTACAATTTTATCATTCTCAAACCGTGAAATTGAAAAAAAAATTCAAGAAATAAAAGAAAAAATCCATGTAAGCCTACATATGCATAACAAAGATGAATATTATTTGGTTGTACTTAAGTCTGTATTATATCACTCATTACAAATATTTCTAAATCTAAAATTAAAGTAATTTCATGGAAGTCATACATTGTACAAAGCAGTGAAAAGTGATGTTCAAAACTAAAGTGCTCAGTGATGAATAGATTTTAACGTACACTAAACTGGCGGCCCTTGTATTTTGCCATAGTCATTAGCCGTAATCTAGGTGGAATACATCGATTGTTTAATTCAGAAGTGACGAATTTGCAAAAAGTTGGTTTTGAGATAATAGCGTTTTTATGGAAAAATGGTATAACTTGGAAATTAAACAATGTTAAAAGGCTGAAATTTGGTGAACAGATAAAACATTATGTATATTTTATAGGGACTGTGCTAATTTTGTTAAATATTAAATTAGTAAATTAATTAAGTAATTTCATAAATAAAAGAGACTTAAAAATGCAAATTCCTTAGTTTGACTTTGATTAATTTTGCAGGAAAGAAAATAAATTAAATGTGAAGTAGCACATTTGCACATCCATTAGTTTACCCATTGAATAAAAACAATGCAAAAAAAAAAAAAATGAGCAAAAATTATCAAATTCGCTACTAGTATTTTAATAAAAATCCAGGTCTAGAGAAATTTTTAAAATGTAAACTGGCGAATTGTACTATTCACTACTTCCAACTTTTAGGAATGACAGGTTGTGGCTTATTCGCTACTGTTCACTTCTGTAACTTCAACAATTATTGGTTAAATTAATTTCTGTAACTTTAGGTTCATTGGGAACACTTCCAGGATCACAATGGTATAATTACCTCAATTTTGACAAATTGACGTATTCGTCACTTCTGACGTAAGCCCTCGACATGTAGGCCTACTAATGGCCATCGTGGGAATACTTTTGAAAGGTAATATTGTTTTGTGATGAATGCATTGAGAATACGATAAACACCATGATTTAACATTAATAAAAAATAAATACTGGCCAGTGATGGCATCCATTTTTAGCGCTAAAAGCGCCAAGTATACAACCGATACACTAGAAAAATACGGTAGGCCTACTAGAAAACTTCCGCTACAGGTAGGCCTATATTAAAATTGGGATTTTTTTCCCCCTGCCTTATTGCATAGAAGAAAACAAAAATTGTGATTTCTCATTAATGGTAAGTTTAATTCCAAAATTAGTATTGAATTTCTACGTGTAGGCTATTGCCTAGCATTTAAATAACACTTGTCATGAAGTGTGACCTTACACACTGGTGAATTTACCTAGTTTTCATATAATGGCACTTGCCTTTCACTAAATCATTACTACTTTTGTCAATATGATAGTTTGAATCAGTGTCCTCGTGAAAACGTTTTCGTTTCCCTGAACATTACCAGTTCTGTCACATATTTTCTCGACATGTTAACCTACTAAGCTCGAGATTTTAAAGGGCATAAAGTAGCCCAAAAGAACCTAGCATCATGCAGAATTTAAAAAAGAATTTGCAAATGAAATTTACAATTTATGGTTAAAAAAAAACTCATCAAAAAACTTTGAATTTTGCTTTGCGTTTCGAGCATAATTGACCATGCAAGGAACGAGCTCACATATTAAAAAGTGATAATAATTTAAGAGTAAATAAAGGTCAATAAATATTTAACTTATACCGGTAATAAATACAAAAAAATAACCAAATGGAAATTGCAATAGTTTTAATTGCCTTTCAGAGGTCTCGTTTCGAAAACATTGTGTCTTGTTAATATATAGGGGCCTACCAAAACTCCACAGATAATGACATTAAATTAATTTATCCCTAACTAATCCCAAATTTATTAATTTAACCCAAAACTCTAATGGAATTTGGGAATTGTATGCAGACTGAACGTCTGATGCATTAAACTAATAGGCTACATGGATTTAATTCCATAACTGTTCAAGCGCAAAATAATGTCTTTTTTTTTGGCAAAATGCATGAATTTTTGTGACTTTTGTATATGCCTATTACAGTGCAGGCATTTAACTGCACATGTAAGCTACTAAACTTCTTGGCGACAAAATATTTATGAAAAATCACTAATTTTCATAATATGAAGTGTACACAAATAACTTGACCAATTCTACCTACTTGGGTCAATTTCAACCACAAGTTTGAATATTGGAATAAAAATCAGACAAAATGAATGATTTATAAAAAATAAAAGTGTGACTTTTTATTAACTTTGCTAAAGTACGGCTTTTGGTGACCTGGTAGACACCATGTAAAATAGGAGCAGGGAAATTCAAACAGTTCTCATACATGTAATATAAGTAACCATAGCATTATAAAGGCAAAATTGATGACTTCTTGACAATTCATTAGGATTTTGGCCTATAACTATACCATTACCGGAGCACTAGGATCACTTAATAAGCCCGAAAACAATGCCAAAGTAGGTGAGGGCGAGTCGTAGTATTAATTACTATTCGGCGTAAACCAAATTGTGATGTGCAAAGTTGAGATGAGTAAATTCAAAAATTTAAGGAATCAAAGAGGAATACCAGTACATGTAAGTATGGATTTGAGGGTAATTTTAAAATCGTATTTGTGTCCCATAGGAAAATTCATTGTAATGAAGCACCCTTCTTTCATTCCAGTAGGCCTACTTCAAACGTATAAGAAGCAAGAGTTGAGGGTCTTAAAAAATTTGAATTTTTGTCTGAAAATTGTGTTGTATGATGAAGTTTCTTTATTAGCATTAAAAAATTCACGTTATCCTTCATAGTTTTGTTTTATAGTTAATTTACGAGAAGCTGTCTATCTATGACTGGCTTCACTCTTCTCTAGGAATAGTCAAGTGTGCCAAATTCTTAATATGGCTGGCAGCCTGACAAAATCAAGAGGTAAAAATGAATTTAATAAGAGTGGTGTTACATTGTACTTATTTGGCTAAAAAAGGCCATTTCCTGTGAAAAGTATATTTTATACTAAATCACTCTTTCAAAGAATATCTATTGTACAGTAAGCAGGAGCGGATTGGGTTAATAGGCCAAAATTTTCTGGGTGAGTCCATAGGCCTACACTGCCTTAATATTTCTATAAAAACAAAACAAACAGCACTATCCTAGAAGAGGGGTACCAAAGGTCGTCCACAAAAAACTGTTATTGTGTAAGATTAGGCTATAGGTTGGTTAGGTCAGAACAGGTCCTAGGTTGGGGGTACAAGGGATTGTGGTTGTTCGGTTTTTGTAGATGACCCTTGATCTTCTAGGATGGTACCAAAAAAAGCAATTGAAAAATTTAATTTCAATGTTACATGTACATTGTAACTTACTTATGTATACTTATACAAACTTAAAGGATGCAATCTTGGTCCTTTAAGCTCACTTACATGTGGGTCCCCAACTTCATATCCTCCCCTGGTCAGTCAATTTCTGCCCTTAAAAATTTGTTTTTGCTTTGTTTTTTTGTTTTTTTTTTTAAATTGGTAACAAGGTAAGGTTTTCCTTTTAAATTCCGTTCCTCAACTCTTCGGTAGGCTATATATTTAATGGGTACCTCAAACCTCAAAAATTACTTTTCATTACTCAACTTTGCCCAATTCAATTTGGTTAACGTGACAGGAGCCATCCAACAAATTTGACAACAATAAAGTGTGAAGAAGATTTCTTACCCTATGAACTGGTGCATAGGCCTACACTTTCCTTCCATCATCCAGGACTCCAAAGTTATCGAGGAAAGACTGGAAGATGGCAACGCTGAGGAGTCCTTTGAAAATGAAGTTTTGGGCGCTTCGAATCGCTGTAGAAACTCACACACAAATTCTAGATGGATGCTATTCCAAGTCCGGTACCAGCAATGAATTTCCAAGCGACGTAAAGGCAGGGATTCTCGGTGGCGAATCTGAACCCGTAGGCATTTACTTTAACTTAAAGGTGCATTCCCTTCAGGAAGTTTTTATTCCTAAGGGGGCATCAACGCCGCAGGTGCATATTCCAGCACTGTTAATATAACGGGTATGCGCATTGTGCGTCTCGATGTCAATCCATCAATAATACCAATTCCTGAAAGTAAACAAATAAAGTAACGCTGGTCAGGGATAGCCTTGTACAAATTGTAAAACCAATTCAATGGAGTCTGGACAGGATCCTTTTTAATGCTCATGCATGGCTCACTTGTTGATTTGGGTTTTTGATTTTCCAAGGCAAAATAATAAATACTCTGTAATTATAAAGTTTGGACCTACCTTTGGTCCTACACTGGCGACTGGCCTCGATCCAACTTGATCTTTTTGGGGTTTTCATTTACAATTTGCCACGAGCTGAGACATTGAGTTAAGCCTAACCTTAACTATGGCCCAACACGTTCAGTAAAGTAGGCTCACTAAGGGATAAATAGACCACCCTCTACCTGTCTTCCATGTTGTAAATGTGCTCAAGGCATTCATGAATGAATTCTCAGCATTAATGTATTATTTTTTGCATGAAATAATAAAAATAAAATGAAATTGCCGTAATCGTCTATAGTACACGTATTAGCCGCCATATTGAACTCCTTGATAAATTGCATAATTTTGTCGAGCTTTCAGTGGGCAAATAATACAGCGCTTTTACTAAATTTTTTTTGCCCATAAAATAGGTACAAATTGAAAATTACCCCCGGTATTTTATTCCAGGATGATGTCGAGCTTTCAGTGACCAAATAATAACGCTTTTACTAATTTCTTTCCGGCCATTTAATTTAAATTCAAATGAATCCCATGTATTTATATTGCTGTCCTATCTAATGCCTTATAAAGTTCTAGAAATTGCTATAATATATTCAACTTTTGAGAATTTCCATACATTTTTTGTAATAATAAACTACATTTAATATATTTTACTTACTTATTGGCTCTTTCACATTTTTTTTACAGATGTTGCATTACAGGTTTGCATATTATTTGAAGATTTTTTTGGAAATCAGCAACTTAGCTTTCATGAGTCTCCTTCTTTTTAAAAATTACTACCGGTAATTATATTGTAAAAATCATAAAAAGATATAAATAAAACAAACAAATTCTTATGAAACATTTTTTTTATATTTTAGAGTAGATTGTAGATTGCATTCAAGCTTACAGGCATGTAATTACACACTGTCCTTCCAGCATAGGTGGTGCTTTAGAATACTATTAAAAATTGAATAAATACAAAATTACTGAAAATTCTAATGCTCACAAACTTTGGTTTTTTGAAAACTTGTAGGTTTTCCTGGCATTCAAAAAATTCACTGAAATTTCTATAAAAATAAAAATTCTCACTTGATTTCCATGAAACTCAGTAGGAATTCTTGCAACTCTTGAGTTAATTGGCCTAATATTTCTAGTATTAATTCGGACATTCCATCGCTTGGCCATAGTTGCCCTCACCTAGTTAACAAAAAATCCTAGAATTAATGAAAATTAGGGCAATAATGGATGACAAAAAATTGTGTGCATTATACACTGTAATATTAGTCTCATTGTCCATTAATAATCCTCATTAGGGCCTGTATGATGCATTTCAGTTCATTCCTAATATCGGATTTTCTATTAAAACTCATTAACTGTTGAAAGTAATACATGATTTCGTGCTCAGTAAGCCGATACAATAATTAGGCTTATTTCTTGAATAAAAATAGCTCTTATTGCCTATAATATTTCAGTAAATGACATCTAATAACTGGGTTATTAACTTCATTAATTCCAAAACCACCAGAGATGCATACGCATATGAAAATTAAATATACCCATTTTGGCAAAAAGTGTAATTCATAATTAAGGTCATGAACTTATGCAGAAAATTGTAGGCCACATGTTATATTCTGTATAAATGTAAGCTGCTTAAATATTTAATTTCATATGGAAACAGATTGACTGATCTTATGAATACCGAAATAAAAAAAATTCAGAAATAATAGCACCATCTGTTGGTACTGGGAGAAAGGGTCACCAATGGAATCATATCAAGTGGCTTCACTTTCCTTCAATGCAATAATGTATTGGTAAAAAAAAATTAATATATTTTACGAAAAAAAAAATAATATTTAAAAAAAAAAATTCAATTGGTACAATTTTACGGCTCCTAATATTATTTTCTGATGGATTTCAATTCTCCTAAGAAATGTTAAATACAGAAATCAAAAAAAGAGTATTACTTACATCCCTGTTTAGAAAGCAATGAATAAGTGAGATGAAAAATCCTTGAAAAGAGCTTAAAAAGTGAGTTGTGTAGGACCAGACTCCAAATTCCAAAACACTACGTTCCAAAGGCGATGGTACAATATTCATAATGTTTGTAATTCCAAGCAGAGGAAGTAGAATAACTGCTGCCTTAACAGATTTCCTAAACAAATATTCAATTTTTAAAATTGTTTTTGACATCAAGCATTTTTAAAGGATGCAAGCTGGCAATACACGCCATGTAGCAGTGATTGCCTAACTTCAGGGGCAAGTTTTGAAATTTAAATTAAAGAATTTCAGTAAACTAACCCAATTTGCTGAGCTTCAGAAGAATTTGTGTTTCTCAATTTGGAAATCAGAATTCGAATAATATTGAGCAGAAATAGGAGGTTAACCTAGAGGATAACATAACAGTATTTGAAAAAACAAGTTGAATTGAGAAGATTTGAGAAATTTGTGTGTAAATACGAATGGTATGGCTTACTGCAATTACCAACATCCTTGGTCCCTCCAAAATCCAGAAATACTTAGAAAGGCTATAACCCCACCAGCATCTAAAATAATAATGAACAAATTTGTACTGGTATATTTAGACTTGGTGATTATGCTACTTACTGAGTATTTCTGTAAAAGATTGCAGTGATGGTGGCCCACAAACCAGTAAATATGACGGGAGACCCTGATTATAAAAATAATGTAAATAATTCAAATTAATGCTTTTCTATATCAAAATATAGAAGATGTAGAAAAATCTATCAATATTTAGAAAATAAATAAGAAATGTTACATTATTAAGAATTGCAAGGAAGTCTGTAATGGAAAATATAGTAAAATCCGTCAATGCATAGAAAATATAGGAAATTGTGGAAAATTATTGAAAGAAAATCTGTCAAAATATAGGAATTATAAAAAAAACCTTCAATACATAGAAGGTACTATAGTAAAATCTTTCAAAATCTAGGAATTATAGGAAAATCTGTTATAGAAAATATAAGAAAAATATATGAAAATCTAGCAAACCTACAGCAAATATAAGGAAAATCAGGCAAAATCTGGGAAATTTAGGTATATCTATCAAAATATAAGAAATAAAAGAAAATATATATTAAAAATATTGCAAATATAGGAAAGTCTAGACAAATTTAGGAAAATCTAGAAAAATCTAGGAAACTCTAGAAAAATCTAGGAAAAACTAGAAAAATCTAGGAAATCCTAGGAAAAGCTAGGAAAATCAAGAATAATCTAGGAAAATCTAGGAAAATCTAGAAAAATCTAGGGAACTCTGCAAAAATACAGGAAAATCTAGAAAAATCCAGGAAACTCTAGAAAAATCTAGGAAAATCTAGGAAAATCTAGAAAAATCTAGGAAAATTTAGAAAAATCTAAAAAACTCTAGAAAAATGTAGGAAAATCTAGAAAAATCTAGGAAACTCTAGAAAAATCTAGGAAAATCTAGAAAAATCTAGGAGAATCTAGAAAAATCTAGGAAAATCTAGAAAAATCTAGAAAAGTCAAGGAAAATCTAGGAAACTCTAGAAAACTTTAAGAAAATCTAGAAAAATACAGGACAACCTAGAAAAATATAGGAAAATCTACCAAAATATAGAAATATAAGAAAAATATAGCAAATATTGAAAAATCTGACAAAATACAGAAAGTATAGGAAAATCTTGCTAAATCTAGGAAATATAAGTAAATATATTAAAAATATAACAAATATAGGAAAATTGTCAAAATATAGGAAATATATAAACAATTTATGAAAATATAGGAATTATTGGAAAGTCTACCAGACTATAGAAAATTTAGAAAAATTGTCAAAATTTTGAAAACAAATAGAAATGTATTCCTCACCCCATCCAAGTATACAATAGACTAAAAAGGTTTTGGTCCCTTGGTAAAAAACAACGGCTACTAAATTGTGCAAATAAAGTCCTTCTACGAACATCCACATAAACATGGCCGTTCTAGCATATTCCAGAAGAATGTAGAAGAATTCACATAGCACAGGCTGAAAAAAAAATAAAAAAAATTTTAGTATTTGTTACCAAATTAAATCCAGCAAATGAAGAATGACTCCTACAGTGTTGTCAATTCCTGGTCTGTCATAGGGAATTCTGCCTCCTATTAGTCCTGTGCTATCTTTTCGTACTATAGCCTGATCGGTGTAAAGGATTAACCGGATCACAACTTGGATCATCATGGCCACGAACAAATTACGATGAATTTGGATCCTTTTACTACGTAAACCACTATAGTAAAAAATATCAATAAATTGCACAATTTTTTTGTGAAATATTATTAATGGTGTATTGAAATGCTTACCTAAAATACGCAAATATTAGCAGGGATAGAATTAAGGATACCAAGGATAAGCTTAATCCAGTTAACTCCATAATTCTTATACCTTGAGCCACCTGTATTTTAATCTACAAAATTATATAAATCAGCAAAAGTTGGGTAGTTTTACCCGTTGAATAAGCTGTTTTCAATGAGAATTTTTAACTGCCTTTAAGGGGGCTGTCCACACTTTTAAGAGCATGCATGCTCCAATGGGAATTTCCATGTTAAATAAAAATAAAAATTTCTCAATAATGGCTAAACATAAATTGATGGGTTTGATTTTTATGAAGGACAATTAAATTTACTAATACTTGATGCATGATTTTTTTGTTTATCTGCCCTGAGAGCCGTACAATCGGGCAAAATGTGGCGAAAAACTCAACGGTAAACTTTGAAATTCAATAAAGAAATATATAATGCACGTAATAACAAAATCGAACTTATACATTTTGTAGTAAATTAAATAAGCTTTCCAAAAAATCGAACCCCATCGTTATCCACTAAGCCAATATTGAGATCCGTTTAATTTTGGGAAAAAGTTCACGTCTACGTAAAATAGCATGGGAAAACGTAACGGTCAACTTTGAAAATCGATAACTAAATTCAGAATGCAGTTAGAATTAACAGTTTGAAGAAAACGAATTTAGCATGGAAATCCCCATAGGCCTATGCTGTTACAAATGTGGACAGCCCCCTTAAGTGGTTTCCTCACCTGGGCTTCTTCGGCTCGGTTATGGAGTCTATCTAACAAATCCTTAATTTCTGGAATAAAGCAATTGGTGTAATTTGTCCATCCTTGTGGCCGGCTGAAATCATCGACAATTTTGCCCTCCCAACGTCCATCCATCGAGCATTTCTTGTAAGCAAACTCTAAAGATAAACTGACCAGTAAGAATTGAGCTTTAAAGTGGCCATTTTGCTTTTGCCTGCATATCTAAACATTCTTGGAAATATCCAGTATATTTGATATCAATCATTCATATGAAACCAAATTAACAAAATATTTTTGAGAATTATTATCCTATACTCAGTAATAGAGTGAACTGGAGAATTCCTGTGGACCATAACCCTATAGGTACTAACCAAATAAGAATGCACTGATTTCGATTAGTGACGTCAGCATGTTGATGGGAAAGTCCCACTTTGAAAGAAGTGGGATTTACGAGGAAAAGCATGAAAAATTAGGAAAGGCATGAAAATTGTGATTTGATTTGAGTCCGCCAATCAATAAATAAAATGTCCTGAATACATGGATTTGGTTGAAAATGTAAAGCCCAAGTAGGTGCCATTTTACTGACAGTATGTAGCGCCCTCTGCTGGATAAAAGGCATCAGCTCTCATGAAACACGTAGACATGCGTGTCCTAGAGGGCGCCACCAACTTCCAGTGTCTGCTAAAATCTATTGGAAAATGGTGCCTAGTAACATGCTATCTCTTCAATATGGAAACTGCTGCAATTATTATTGCCACAGCCATTCATGTCTAGTAAGTGTGTACAACTTAAATATCACTTGTCACAAAGTGGGACTTTCCCTTTAATATTTTCATAAAGGTCCTTACTGCTTGGGTCAACGCCCTTATAGGGTGGACATCTTTGAACAACGATGGCACCTGGAGAAGCTGGAGGCCAGCATAAGACAGAATCCCACACGGAATTGCAATATGGCTCTAAATAAAGTTTAAACAAAAATATTTACTACTATTTTAAAAAAAAATGATTTAAAATTTTCAATAAAAGTGGTATTATTCTAGCTCTTACTTTGCATTTCTGATTCAAACTTTTTGTAGGCATTTTTGCAATCGCTTGGACCGTTGTATTCCCACGATAATTTTGGTCGAGTTTGGCTTCCATTAAAAGTACGAATCAATGGAGAGATGGAAGAGAGTTTATTGACAGAATTCAAATTTCCCATGATTTCCTAATTAGAAATTTTTCGTTTTAATTAATTTTCGATAAAAGATTAAAATTGTGTATTAATTAGTAGGCCTCAGATTAAGCTTATCAGAATATTTTTCCCTTTTAGTTTGACATTTAGACTGACATTTAGGTAAGAGTTTAGATGCAAATAATAGGTCCAGTATAAGTTTGATTAAAAAAAATCGATTATTATGACTCTTGATGTATGTAATATTATAGCAATGTATAACTTTTTTTGGAAAAATGTTAATTATTCAGAAAATAATAGAAGTTGCAAATTTTCGTGAATTGTAAATTAATTTACAACATCTTCCTATGATGCTGTCATATTCTGTCACTTTTAAGTATTCACAAAATGACAGATTGCATTTCACGAAATTATTTATTTTTTTTCGTAATTTTTAAATGAAACTTAAAATAAATAAAACGAAATTCCAATGCTGCCAGATATAAGGAGTTACCAGTAGAAAAACAGCAGAAGGTAGGGACAAATAGGCAGTATTTATATTTGGTCACACTGCTCTCTACTGTCATTGGTTCACAGAGTTTTAATAAAATTTAACGAAATTTTCTATTTTCGCAACTTCAAATACGAAATAAATGCAAATGTATACACGACTGATGGTTTCCCATTCTCAATTTTGTTTTATATATTTTCGTAAATAATTTCACGAAATTTTGCAACATCTATAATATACAGTATAAACATTTTTGCGTTATAAAATATAATTATAATTTCAGCTTTATCAAGAAATTAACAAAAAAGTTCATAATTATATAACTTTAAGAAGGGCTTATTTTTTTCCATAATTTTTAAATAAACTACCAGAATTGATTAGTTTTTACTAAAAATTTGCTAAAATTATTATATTATTTCT
>JAQIXP010003213.1:0-13436 GCA_034700285.1 Proteroiulus fuscus
CTCGAAAGCAACTTTTGGCTCATTCGCTACTTCTGAATTAAGCCATCGATATATTAGTCAAATTCTGGTAAAATCACTTACATTTTTTTTTATCAATTTATGCTTCAAGCGTATAACCTAAAAAGTTCAACGAAAAGCATTCGAAGAAAGTACAGTTCAGAAAAATGTTTAAAAAATGTCAAGCCCGAAAATAAGAAGGGCTACTATTACCATGCCAACAAAAAATGTTTCCAATGTTGACAACTAGAGTGCACCACGTGTTTTATGCACTGTCACACGCTCAGCATGAGAGTATATAAAGGGCGATTAAGTAGTCTATTTATTGATCATTAAATGAAAACAACAAAACAAAATGGCGTCAGAACCAATATACATGTAAAAATAGTTAAACCCGTGTTAACCATCAGTTAACCAGTATTAATTAGTTAATAATCAGATCCCTTCTTCCAGCAATAGAATAGACCTTTTCCAAGGAAAGGGTGGAGATGGTTTATTTTGGCAGTGGGTTGACGGCTTGATGTAACTGGATTTGGGAGGGTGGTGGGGGGGGGAGTGGGGTGATCTACTGTCGTCCTCATCATTTATTTTTATGGATCTCAGGGTGGAAAGGAAAAAAAATGATTTTGACGTGTATGTGAATTTTGAATGCGAAAAGCGAAGAGAGAGAGTTTTTGAGTTTGACAGACAAGTTATGGGCAGGAGGTTTCTGGTAATGGGGTGGGGGGTGGTTGGGAGGGGGGGATGAAATGAAAAGCAAAGTAAGGCCGTCACGTCGTCCGGTGATTTACAACACTTTTCTGCACCATTGTGCATAGAAATGGCAAATTTATGCGGGACATCCTGAGTGGTGGCTGCCATTTTTGGGAGGCTCCTAGCTTGCTCTCCTGCCTTGCATTGCATTTGGCGTCATAATGAAGGCCTGGTATCTCACCACCTATGGCCATAATCTAACAACAGACCCAGAGTCGTTTTCAGACTTAGTCGTTGGCAGGAAACATAAAAGTGATGGATGGCTGACAAGGATAATGGCAAAGAGAAATGATGTGGATGCAACTCTCTCTACTCTCTCTCTCTCTTTTCTCCTCTATGTAACATATATATTGCCATTTGCCTTTTGCCTGCACAATGACGTCATGGAATGGTAGGGGGAGTTGGGAGCAATTGGAAGTTAACTGCAATTGCCACGTTGCTGCTGTTGTTGTGTTTTGACAATCTCGTTTGGAATTGGCAGTAATGCGATAGAATAATTTTGTTTTTTTAGTTTTCTTTACTGGAAACTATAGTCTGGTCAAGAAAAGAGTGAACTGGGGAATTTTAACCAATCCGGAGGAAGAGTGTGATTTCTAATTTCTGGTAGTTACTGCAGTGTCATGGTCCTCTGATGTGCAGTAACAATGCTGAAGTGAGGGATTATGGAATCTATGAGGAATATATTGACTGGTTGTTTTTCAGTTCGTTCTTTTGCTGGACATGGTTTCGGTTTCGGGTAGTTATTTAGTGCCATGGTGCCTGATGTGCAGCAACCATGCTGAAGTGAGGGATTATGGAATCTATGAGGAATATACTGATTGGTTGTTTTTCAGTTCGTTCTTTTGCTGGACAGGATATCGGTTTCTGATAGTTACTTTAGTGCCATGGTGTCTGATGTGCAGTAACCATGCTGCAGTGAGGGATTATGGAATATATAAGGAATATACTGGCTGGTTGTTTTTCAGTTCGTTCTTTTGTTGAACAGGGTACGGGGTTAGGAGAAATGTTTAAAGACTTTCAGGGGAATGTATGGCACTACTTGGCGGGTGGGGGGATTGTTTGGGGGCGTGGACCCTATCCTTTGTAAATTAAGTTTTCAAAAGTGGTAATATTGTGGCGCCAAATTTGAAATCATGATGATCGCATGGTCAGTGATAACCTTTGGATCAGAATCTGAATCCATGCATGATACCGTCAATGTGATGGAAATTTAATATGCTTAATGTATGCTGATTTACATGAAAGTTGGAAATGGGATTCTATGGTTAATATCAGTGGAGTAATCAAGGGGGGGGAGTCAAAGTTCCCCCACCCCATATAGTAGTTTATACAGCAAAATTTTGAGGGGGTTATACCCCCAACCCTGTTACTTGCTTGCCAGAATCCGAATAGATTTTTAGATTTTTGTGTGTTCTGTGTATTTACTCTTTACATTCTGCTAACTAGTTTCTTATGCTTATATCAATGCATGCAACTGATTGCTGTTTATTTAGGACATGATTTTTCTGTTACTTCATAAATTACCTTTAATGTCAAGGTACCTGCCCCGTGCATTATTATATTTATGTTTTAATGCGGTCATAGCCATTTCTTCCCAAATTTGTGTCATTCATATAATGGTGTCAATCTATTCATCTCTCTCTCTCTCTCCTTTTAATTTAATCGTTTTCACCTGTTTTTATCAAAATGGCGTATTTCCTATATTCATCATCTCTTTATTGCGCAATGTTGTTTTTGCACATGAAAATAAGCCTAGTTACAAAGCATTTTCACTGTATTTTCTCTCTTGAATCTCTCTCTTTTCACCTTTCGTGCTCTTTTGTGAAGGCGTTGTACGTCAACGTCAATCATTAAATCATTGTAGACATTCTTGTTGTACTGACTTGGATGTACAGTGCCCTCTGTAGGCGTACCGCAGAAACATATTTGGTTGCAAGAGTTTTGGTAACGGCGCTCTTTTCAAATGTTTTGAGCTTGGAACCCTCTAAGCATACTATAGCGTGTAGATTCCACCTTATAGTTTCTGATATGAAAATGCAATGCCCTCTATAAACATTCGATTACTAAGCATTATATCGATAACTTAATTCACAAGTAGCGAATAAGCCAAAAGTTGCTTTTGAGATAATAGCGTTTTTATGGGAAAATGGTATAACTTGGAAATAAACAATGTTAAAATGCTAAAATTTGGTGAACAGATGAAAGAAAATATATATTTTATATAGGGAATGTGCTAATTTTTGTTAAATAATTAAATTAGTAAATTAATTAAGTAATTTGAGAAATAAAAGGCTTAAAGATGCACATTCGCTAGTTTGACTTTGATAAAGTTTGCAGGAATAGCGAAATAAATAAAGTTAGAAGTAGCGAATGTGCACATCCATTAGTTTGCCTATTGAATAACAGTGAATGCAAAAAAATATTAGAATATTGTCACGTTCGTTACTTCAACCAATTTGGGATGTTTTGGTAGTTACTTTTGCCATTTACTGCAGTTAGCAAAGTTGGATAACGCTGATTGGCTAATCTTCAGTTCATTCTTTTGTTGAACGGGGTTTGGCATCATCAGCCAATTATGAAGATTGACGGGAATAATATTATATGTATGTGTAAACTATAACTTTGCCATTGAAATAAATCAAAAGTGGGGTTTCGTTTAAGGGGTCTTTTCGCCTAATTTAATGTGATGTATTTTCCTGTCTGTCAATGCCAATCACTAAATCATGTCAGTTTTCATAATATTATTGCCAATTAACAAACCTAAACTGGTTTCTTTCAACTTTTAATTGACTGCATCTCATTAGTTTGCCATTTTTACTAATGAATGTCTGTTTTGTTTTGTTTTGTTTTTTGGAAGCCATATTGTTTGTATTTAGAAAGAATATTAGTTTTGTGAAATTTAGAGTAATATGCAAAATTGAAATTGTAGTCAGGTGAGGATGGGGAGGTGGTATTAAGGATTAAGGGAAAGTCCCACTTTGTAACAAGTGATATTTAAGTTGTTCATATGAATGACTGTGACAAGAATAATTGCAGCAGAGGTTCCATATTGAAGAAATCACGACACTTTGCCAAAATACACGTTAGCGACATTTTCCCATAGATTTCAGCAGACACTGAAAGTTGGTGGCGCCCTCTAGGACATGCATGTGTACGAGTTCCATGAGAGCTGATGCCTTTTGTACAGTAGAGGGCGCTACATACTGTCAGTAAAATGGTGCCAATTTGGGCTTTATATTTTCATCCAAATCCATGCATTCCGGACATTTTATTTAACGATTGGTATAGGCTCAAATCAAATTGGAATTTCCGTGAATTTTATAATTTATCATGCTCTTCTTCCTACAGCCTGAGCCAACTTCTTTCAAAGTGGGACTTTCCCTATAAAAGAAATTAACTGGGAACTAATATAGCCAATAGTTCTAATAAGCAAATGGTTATATTAAAAGTTATAGTAAAATAATAATGAACGCCAGAAAAAAGTCGTTCTTTTTGGAAGTTGACACTGAAAACGCACCAGGTGGCGCCGCTGTTGTGGGCATGCGCATTTGTAAATTAATATGTCATGAATTTGATAATTTAACAAGTGGGATTTTCGGCATGCGCATGCCATACAGAATGTTCCTTATGATTGCACGCTTTGTTGATGATGATGATGATGATGATATAGCAAATGTATGATAGATAAAATGACAAGGTATCGATTATGTTTTAAAAACACGGTTAAAAATACGTCTTTTAACGAGTTGATGAGTCGCGATTGAGGCTTGTCTCTTTGGCAGAATGGCAGAAAAAGGAGAAAAAGCAAATGGGGGGTTTGGAGAGGTGAACTCAAAGTGGCAGTTGGGTAATAATAATCATGTGATATCGACAGTATTTATGAGCAAGAAAAAAGCCAAAAGACATATGTAAAAAGCATGGGGGGAGGGGATGTTCAAGTCCCCCCCTTCAAGTTTGACGACGACACTGACTTAAAGTGCTCGTCTTTTTTGCTATCATTTCCCCATGGGACTCATTGCAAACATTTAAAAGCTATCATTAACCCAACAATGACATGTTTGCTACAATATCACAATTTTTTTTCTTCTTTAGTATTGCAGTTTGCCTCTCAACACCTCTTTTTTTTCTTGATTATTAGGCCTATAAGACCCCCCACTTTCCCCACCTCAAAACCTCCAACTTGTCCTTTCCTATTCGTAAATGTTGTCATATCGATAGGCTCTTGTCTTTTTATCATCTCTCTTAAACGTTACATTTCTCCTAGTTTAAAAAAGTGGAGGGGAAATGTTTTGGGGGGAAGGAACTGGGGGTAAATAAAAATTGACTTGTCGATTGGGATAAGCAATGAGAATCAGCACAACAATATGTCAAACATGTTTAAAAAATCCATTGCATGGGGGATGGGGAGAAGGGGAAAGTAGGGGGCCTTGTAGCCATTTTTTGCTGCTTTTTACTTGTTAGATATTAGCAGTGGTAATTTTTGTTATAATGTTAAGGGACCTTATGGAAATGATGGAAAATACCGTATGAATATATATACCGCATATGTGCTAAAAAGGCACTTGATTTTAATCATTAAATGCCAAATTCCAATGACAGTTAAAGATCATGATTTTTTCATGATAAATATTGACTAGAAATGGTTATTTTTATGGCCGAAAGCGCACTACTAAAACTCTCAGAAAATTTCCGCCATATTAAAATTAAAATTGCAAACTTTGAAGTTTTTAAATATTCTTTTTGGGACACATTTATTCTTTTTTTTCTATGTATTAATGCATAAAATAAAAGTGACGTCAACATTGAATTAATTCAATGGTGAATCTTTCACCCATTACCAACAGACGGCGCTAAAATTTCTGAGATTGTACGCTTCTGGTATTTCTGAGATCAGGCAATATGGCGCTGTCCATGTTTAACATTGAAATTGTGATTTCTTATCAATATTAAATTTTAATTCCAATATTATTATTTTATTTCTACGTTTTGTAAGGCCTAGAATATTTTAAAAAGCACTTGTCATGAAGTGAGACTTTTCCTTGAAATGAATCGTGTCTGGCAAAATCTCAGTCTCCAAAATATTTAAGAAAAAAATATAAAAATCATTGAATTTTTGAAAAAAACAAAGCCTCGAAAAATAAAAAAAACTTTTTTTTTTTGAGCCCAAACTTCAAAAATCTTTGGTCCAACCAAAATTTACTTCAACAAAATTTGGTAAATCTGCTTCTCTGCCTGCAAAATTTTGAATAAAAAATGTGGAAATTGCTAAATTTTCAACAAATTATATTAAAATTATAATTTTTGCCCTAAAAATTTCAGAAATAAGTACCTTTGCAACTCCCCTTTCCCCCAACTGTGGGCAGGCGCGGATCCAGGGGGGGGGGGTCACGGCGGTCATGACCCCCCCTTTCCCCCCAAATGTTCAAAATCAAACTAAAAAATATGGGGAAATATGCAATTTTGGTGATTTTTAGCCCATTTTTGAGTGTTTTTAATTCAAGAAAAATCGCCTGTGGCGCCATTTTGTGTCAATTTTTTCAATAATGTGTAGAAAGTTTTTAATTTTTTCATATGGTCAAAAATTTTGGAACATTTTTATGTGAAAATATGCAATTTTGGTAATTTTTAGCCCATTTTTGAGTGTTTTTGATCCAAAAAAAATCGCCTGCGGCGCCATTTTGTGTCCATTTTTCAATAATGTATAGAAACTTTTTCATTTTTGCCTATGGCCAAAAATTCTGGAACATTTTTTTGTGTCGGAGCTTCCTCGAAATGGATTTCTGGGTGCGGCCCTGACCGTGACCTCCCCCCCCCCTCCCCCCAAAACCAAAGTCTGGATCCGCTCCTGACTGTGAGATCATGATCTTCACTGATGATATTAAGCTGTCTTTTGCAATGTGGAATCTTATACAAGAACTTCTGAGAAAATCTTAAGATGGTGGGGAAAGTGGGCGTGGTCATGGTTTTCTAAGTCAGTCCAAGGTGTTAATGTACTGAATAGAGACTAGTATAGAGAGGATGAGTTTTGTTTGCATATATTGGGCAAAAGTAATAAGGGACTAATATAGGCTTGATACTGCTTGGTTTATGCGGGGAAGATGAATGGTTGCATCAGTTGCATTCAAACGGCGCATTAAAGACTGATTTACACCCGCTTAGCCCCATTAAATAGATCATTCCGGCAAAAATAACTAATTTGGAAATTTCCAGGGCAAATAAATTATGTTAGCGCCAACAGTTTATTTGAATTATCACCCTGCAACTCATCAACCTCTATATTTCGTTATCAGCTAGGCCTGAGATGCTACAAAACCCCATTACTTTTCTATTTTGCCATCTTTTCTAATTTCAATGAAATTTACACATTTGTTAGCATATAAGCATGTAATCATCTCACATATTAAAACTCCAAAAAGTTACTAGCTTTCTTTCTTTAACGAATACTCACGATTGCCATAATTTCTGAAAGGAAATGCTGGAAACGTTTTGGTGAATTTTAGAAAAGTGTCTTTTTTTTGTAAAAAATGAAACTTAGTTTTTAGTTGGGTGTTTCTGAGTTTTAGCAACAAGATAATAATTTTGCTTTAACTGTTAATGTTTGTCAAGTTGATAAAAATGCATTGGATAATGTATTATGTTGTTGTCTTTGCCTTTTTGTAATTGTTACACATATGTAATGAATTTGAAAAACAAATTTTCTGATTTTTTTTTCCCCTCCTTCAAAAATGAGATTTTTGAAAGAAATTTTAATGTGTCGGTAAGTGTATGCCGACGTATTACGAGAATATAAAATCATATTAAAAGAATTTTTATGAAATCTCGAAGCATGTCATTTAAAAGCACTAACAAAATCTGTTATGATAAAGTTAAATTGTATAAAAATTAGTATTTCCAGTTCAACAAAAAACGAAACTGAAGAACTCATTTATGGACCAATGGCAAAGCGATGATGATCTGTAAGAATAGCAATACTGATTGGTTACATTCTAGTTTACTCTTGTGTTGAGCAGAAATCTAGATCTTTATGCTAAACATAATCACTTGAACATAATACCTTAAGTCCCCAATGCATCTTTCTCATATGTAATTCATGGTGTTTAAAATTTTAATTGGACTTACCATACAATAAATATATTTAATGAAAGAGCTTGCTTGATTCGGTAGAAAATGCTTTTCATATGAACTATCCATTTTATTTACAAAAATAAGTGGCTCCATCTACTCATTAAGTCGATTACTACCATCCGATTTTGTCAGCCATCTTAGGAATTCAACACACTTATCTATTTCATTGAGAAAAAGTGATGCTATACCCAAACACTTTCAATGATGTAATTTACTAAAGTAACTTCAAGATGGCGCTAGTCAGTTTAGTAGTAATATGGTAAAATGGCGCCATCCATGTATTTTAGAAAAGCCATAATTTCTGTATTATGGTAAGTCTGTTGAAAATAGTAATTTCTATGCTCTTTTAAACTATTGTAGGTCTCTATTTTCAAAATAACTTGCAACAAATTTAGTCTTTCCACAGGATTTATCCTTTTTATTTGCAAAAATTGGTGGCTCCATCTACTCATTAAGTTGATTACTACTATCCAATTTTGTCAACCAACTTAGGAATTCAACACTAACTATTTCATAAAGGAAAAAGTGACGCTATACGCAAATTACAAAAGTAACTACTAGATGGCGCTAGTTCTTTTTTGTAATAAGATGGTAAAATGGCGCCATCCATGTTCTTTAGAAAAGCCATGTTTTCTGAATTTTGACAAGTCTGATGAAAATATTAATTTCTATGCCCTTCTCAACTATTGCATGTCATTATTTTCAAAACTCGTAAAAATTGAGTCTTTTTCATTAAGAAAAACATTTTTTTAAATAATAAATATTTAAGAAAAAAAAAACCTTCCTTTTTTGAGTTATGAAAGCAGGCCTTCGTTAAAAAAATTGTTTTGTCCTATTTATTGCTTATAAGAAATGCATGCAAAGCATAATGCAGCCATTAAGACCCACGAATAGCTTTAATCTTTGCATTGCAGTTAATAGGTCTTTAGCCTGAAAAGAATCCAGTTAAAATAGCACCGTTGCCATGATGTTAGTATATAATATATTTTTTTTAATTCTGCGAATATCTAAAATCCATGCATAAGGCTATAGGCCTATAGATATTAGGCAGTTAAGAGCTAAGGGTGTTAGAAAAGGAAAGAAAGATCTTCATAGTTATCGACTGGTGTAAATTACTTTGAAATAATGAAGGCATGCATCATTTTTATGAGACATTTAGGCGATTCCATTCAAGACTATTCTTTGCTTCATACTTTATCTCTAAAACGTCTTTCCACACACACACAAAACTAAAGCAATCTAAAATGCAGCATTTTTTTTGTCAACGTCTTATGTATGAATACTTATTACATTTCTTGCATATATGCATGTAAGTTGGAGCAGACTTATCTCAATGTGGGATCTTGAGATTCTGTTTAAAACTTAGCCTATCATTTTTAAGCTTAATAAAATAGTATCTTTTAAGAGGTTAAAGGAAAAAATTATATGCTGTGTTTGTATGCAAGTGTATGATGATTGGAGTTTTGCTATTAATCGCCATCTTGATTTTTTTTTTAGAATGCTATTATATTCGTAGTAGGTTCTTTTTATTTATTTCTCGAAATTTTTTGGATAAATTTTTAAATCTCTTTGGGAGTCTGTAATTTATAATGCAGACTTGAGTGACATGTGTAGTGAATTAAAGGGAAATTCTCACCTTACTACAATTTATTTATAAAAACCGAAATTTAGAAGGGCATAAAAATTGAAATAAATTTATTATTTGAAAGAGCTTGATTTTGGTGAAAAATGCTTTTTCACTGTCAGTATCCATTTAAAAAAAAAAAAAACTGGCGCCATCTACTGATTGATTTGACTACTACCATTATTTTTGTCTGCCAGGTTATCAATATTGGCACACAACCATTCTATAGAGAAGTGAAACCATGATGATGAACACTTTCAATGATTTCATTTACAAAGGTAACTAGTAGATGGCGCCAGTCATTTTTGTAATAATATGGCGAAATGGCGCCATTCATGTAGTTTAAAATTTCTGAATTAAGTTAGATCTGATGAAAATATTTATTTTTATGCCCTTAAAAAATATTATTTTTTATGATTTAATTATGACTTGCTCTTTAAGACAATTGAGGCATACTAGTATAATCCAATCAGCCGTTTTATTGCGAGGTTATTAATAATGTGGGTTATAATATATTTGGTAACATTAGTTTAGCAAATTATAACAAAATGCTACATCAGTGATTACATTTTGTCTATTTTTTTTAGATTCTTGTATGTCCCATTTTTGGGATATTTTCTAAGATTTTCTATATTTTTCTCATTACATGCATTTAATTTCATTAATTATTTATTAATTACCAATTAATTAGTTAGTTCCATTAATTTTTTAAGCTTTTATTAGTGTAGGGCCTATCACAAATTTAAACTTTGTGTCAATTTCATCCTTTTTGGAAGTTAAACTCGCCCTATTTAGAAAAATGAAACTCTCCATATGAGAAGTTTGCCTTTAGATTCATGAATGGCTACAATCTCAAGAAAATTCTATTAGTTTGGTTCAAAAAGATTATCCTGTAAAATTCTCCTAATTTTGCAAAAATTCCTGTAATTTTGAGAAATAATTTGCAATAATATCCAACTATATTGGTTAGAAATAGTATACAGAGTTCCCACTAATTCCTTTCTCATATTTGCTGACTTTATTGAAATTTTGTTTGACTTTTTACCTGATCCAATATCCAAAAGTTTAAAATTTTCATCTCATCATTTGTTTTATGCTTTAATAATAAATCAAGCAGTTTGACGTTAATTTTACAAATGAAATATTTGGAAACAATGAACATATTTGAAATCAGAAATTTTGACTGTGTGAAATACAGAATTTTTTAAAGAAATATTTTCTTTCAAATTTTAATTACATTTCAATTATATTTTTTTCAGGTTCTGGAAAGCTAGTAAGTGGACTATAAAAACCTAAAGACTGGAATATTATGAACCATTGAAGCCTTCTGAGGAATTCCTCAAAATGATGAAGATTAATATCGAGGAAATATAGATGAAAAATTGGCAATTCATCCTACATCAAACATGGATTCATTTCTTTCAAAATTAAGGTAAATTTATTTATTAACTTCTAGAATTTCTTTGTGAATCCAGTATGTGTAGTTTCAGGTCATTGTTGGCATTTCGAAAAATTAAGTAAAATTAGATCCACAAAATATAAAGATAGGGTGCAGAATGTTTTTGTGAATATGACTTTAAATAATTTCAATTGGGCAGCACTTACGTTTAGGCCCTAAATTCATAAAATATTGAGAAAAAAAATAAGCTATCTGTTGTACACTAGGTTGCCACTAAATCATTAAAATCTCAGCCTGACTATTTAAAATTCAGATTTTTCTTGAAATTTTGACTTGACATTTCCAGGAAAAATATAATGTACTGCTTTATGAGCCAACTTATAGTCATAAAAGGTACTTTGGCAAAGGTAATAAGTCATACTTTACATAAATTATAACTTTTATATAATTTTCTTGAGGACATTCAAACTTCTGCTAATATAACACACACAAAACTGACCCAAATAGGTGAACTTGATCAAATTCTTAGCCAAATAATGCATGTTAATGATTTTTTTTACAAATTTATTTTCAAGCCTAAGTTTCTATTGCTTTGAAGTCAATGTGGGGATCAGTGGCAACCCTTATACTACACTTTGATCTAAGCCAGGATAAGAAACAAAACCACTTACTGTACAAGATAGATTTTCAGGTTTAATTACAAATGCACTTATTTATTCTCAGTTAAATTTACTAATTCATCATATCACTACAGAATAGAAATATAAAAGTTGCGATAATATGCTCATACAAGGCAGGTTTACAAATTACAAAGAATAAAAACGAAACTAAATCTTAAGCATTTTCTGGACGGTCCAGATTAGCCACCGTTCTTTTTGATCGAAACCAGTAAAAGAAAAAATTTCAAAAGTGAAAAGGTGATGTCAATTTAAAATAGGAATAAAATTACTTGCTTTCTCTACAACGCTTTCTGGTTTGGAATTCTGGAGAAACGGGCAAAGTTAATGGACGTGGTTTGGAGTCTCCAATACCCTTGTAATGCCGCACGGGTTGGGCAACGTGGACCGCATTAGCCCTCATCTCCTTAATTTCTTCCTTCTCCCGGCTTTCTTTAATCTTGAGGCTTTCAATCCTTAATTCTTCCATCATGGCTTCCTTTTCTTTCAGCTCGGCATCGAATTCTTCTCTATCTCGGGCTCGAACCACGGTCTTCAGGGTAAACGTCATCGGCTCTGTGCGTGTAAAGAAAGGCTTGAGATTTACAGTGGTAACAGCTTTTCTTTAAAAAAAATAATCTTGATTACTTGAAAAATTAAATCTAGATTATTTACAACTGTTTATAATTTTTTGAAAGTAAACTACAACATTTTCAATGAATTGTGACTTTAGATGTACTGGTAACATGGTTTTTAGACCAAATACAGATTGGGATGTGAAAAAATTGATTTTTTTCCCAACTCGAGATTTTAAGTCTCAATTTTAGGGCCAAATAATTGATTTTAAGAAAAAAAAAATCTAAGATTAATTTTTTTGAAAAGGAAATTCCTATATATGTCCGTACATATTGAGTCTGTGCATGAAATTATCGAATTAACGTGAATTATGAGCACTTTCAAGCTACATCATAACCACAATTCTACTCACCCGTGAGATTCCGTTCTTGCTTGACAGGAATGAACGGATCAGCTTGGGTCACAGTGCAAGGCCTAGCTTTGAAGTTGGCTTGCTTTTTCATGTTTTCCAACGTTTCTTCCACCTAAAAAAAAATTGACTCAAAATCTGGACTCTCAAAACTAAGGTACAGATCGTTGTACGACCAAAGAATACAATCGAAACCTCCAGCATCCATTTTGAGTGTCTTTTCTGCAAAGCTTCTAGATTTTTCGCTTGAAAGGGTTGACATATTGTGGGCGTTTTGACCTTCTTGGGAGGGATACCCACGGGTGCTGCTAAATTTGGCAATGGATTAGCATGGAATTCTCGCATTTTTCTCTCCTGCTCGAACACCTCTTGTATCCTTTTTTGTTTCAGGGCTTGCCGTTCCTTGTCGCGCTGGTCGAATCCGAAAGGAGCGACGATTGTCGGCTTAGGGTCCCACTTTATTGTGGCAGTTGATGATGCCGTAGATACCGTGGAATGGTTCAAGCTTAGCAATGAGGCCTTTGTAAATGGTTTATCCGGGAGCAACAAATGGCGGCGACCTCTCAGGGAGAAATGTGGGGACTGG
Source organism: Proteroiulus fuscus (assembly GCA_034700285.1). Taxonomy (NCBI): domain Eukaryota; kingdom Metazoa; phylum Arthropoda; class Diplopoda; order Julida; family Blaniulidae; genus Proteroiulus; species Proteroiulus fuscus. The sequence goes on from JAQIXP010003213.1 coordinate 13,126, forward strand.
GCAACAGTAGCTTTGGCGTGGGTGACGTCTGGCACACCCTAAGAAAGTAAGTAAAAGCAAGCCATAATTACAAAGCACTGGTTAGCAGCACATTTAAATTGGATAGGAATTTTGTTATTCCTGACAGAAATTTGAGCTGCAGATATTTACTGCCTATTATAACATAAGTCTGCCATTGGAAACATTAGATATACTAACAATTGAGATAGTCTTAAACAGAAAGGGTTTAATGTCGATGGCTTAATTCAGAAGTGGTGAATACGCCAATTTGTCAAAAATGAGGTAATTATACCATTGTGATCCTGGAAGTG
>JAQIXP010003214.1:0-13436 GCA_034700285.1 Proteroiulus fuscus
CTGCGGCGCCATTTTCTGTCATTTTTTTTGCAGTAATGTACAAAGGCCTTCAGATTTTCGCCTGCAGACCATGAAAACTATTTTTGATTTGGGAAAAAAAGTGAATTTGTGGGTGCGGTTCGGGGTATTCGCCAAATATTGCAGTTTTAATTGCATATGTCAGTAAAAAGGAGTTAAAAATCACTTTCATTTGGTTTGGGAATTTGTGAAAAATAGTCTGGAAGTCATGGAAATTTGTTACTGGATTTGGCCAGACACCCTGCTATGAAAATTTAAAAACTTGTGAACTATTAGGGTAGCAGACTATTACCATTTTTAATATCAAAATATAAGAAAAAAAAGTTAGTACAAGCCCAAATTTTTAACGTCAGCTCAGTGATGAAGGACCCCTCACGAGACATCTTATTGGTCAACTTTTGGCAATATGACCCACCCACCCACCTAACTGCAAACGTAATGCAGGAACGACCCCTAAAGAGCCACCTATGACAGGGTTGCCATTCAAATTTCAAATTTTATATCCCTGACATTTACTGACTTTCCAGAAAGTGGCAACCCTGTATGATGAATACTTTGTTTTTGGTCGAAATTATGATGCATTATGGGAGTACTTTTGAAAAAGGGACGAGTTGGACTTGATTCAATGGCCACAATCATTCATTATTAGTTTGTTATAATTTTTAATATAACAATTTGCTGATTAATTCTATATAGACCTCAAACATTTCCGAAAACTTGGTAGTTTTTTTTAGATTTAAAGCGGGGACTTAGTTTTAGACCCTGCTCTTCGCTTCTGCTTTCAGTTGCACGAGGGCGCCTGTGGTATTGCCTGGTTCGTGAATTTGCGTAGGTTTTTTTTTGTTTAAATAAAGGGACCGGACAGGATGGGAGGCCGGAACAATAATCTAAACTATAACCTATATTTCTACGAATATAAACACCCGTAACTCTAAAATAGCTCTTTGTGTGAATGTAAACACGTGAATAATGGCGCAGATGTTTTAGCTTGGAATTTCTGACATTAAATATGCCTGCTTTTGGGCAAGGATTGGCCTAATGGTCCCACGAGGGGATGATCGATTTTTAGTCAGCCGGATTCCCACCGTGTAATTCTTTTTTTAGATCGGAAATTTAAAAAATCATGGTTTTGTTGTAGTGACTAGAATACTTTAAAGGGAAAGTCCCACTTTGTAACAAGTGAGATTTAAGGGAGCTGTCCACACTTTTTAGAGCATGCATGATCCAATGATAATCTCCATGTTAAATAGAAGTACAAATTAACCAATAATGGCTAAACATAAATCGACGGGGTTTGATTTTTTATGAAGGACAATTAAATTTACTAAAACGTGATGCATGATTTTTTTGTTTATCTGCCCCGTGAGCCGTACAATCGGGCAAAATGTGGCGAAAAACTCGATGGTAAACTTTGAAATTCGATAAATAAATATCAAATGCACGTAATAATAAAATCGATCTTATACATTTGGTGGTAAATTAAATGAGCTTTCCAAAAAATCAAACCCCATCGTTATCCGCTCGGCCGATATCGAGATTCCTTTAAATTTTGTGAAAAATTTCACGTCTACATAAAATAGCATGGGAAAACGGAACGGTCAACTTTAAAAATCGATAACTACGTTCGGAATGCACGTGACGTCATAATCATACTACAGTTTTTAGTAAATTTAATAATCTTAAAAAAAATCAAACGCCATCGTTCAACTTTGACCCGTTCTGGAGTTATATCAGTTTGAAGAAAACGAATTTAACATTGAAATCCCCATAGGCCCACGCTGTTAAAAGTGTGGACAGCCCCCTTAAGTTGTTCACACTTACTAGATTTGAGTGGCTGGGACAATAATAATATTGCAGCAGAGTTTCCATTTTGAAGAAATCACGGCGTTTTGCCAAATACACGTTAGACACCATTTTTCCATAGATTCCAACCAACACTGAAAGTTGGTGGCGCCATCTAGGACAAGCGTGTCTACGTGTTTTATTAGAGCAGATGCGTTTCATCCAGTAGAGGGTGATACATGCTGTCAATAAAATGGCGTCTGTTTGGGCTTTGCGATTTCAACCAAAGTTATGTATTCAGGACATTTTATTTTTAAATGATTGGTGGACTCAAATCAAATTGCAATTTCCATGAATTTTATAATTTTTTATGCTCTTCTTCCTACAAACCACTTCTTTCAAAGTGGGACTTTCCCTGTGAAGTCACAAAATCTGGTTGGAACACCAGAAGGCGTTACGGTCAACTTCAACTTCAACTCAGTACCCTACGATCAGCATATAATGATGCCATTTGGTAGGGGGGGTGATCCCACATTTAGGAGAATACTCCAACGTCATAAAGTGGTGACTTAAACATCATCGTTAAATTGAATTTCTAACAATTCTTTACTATCCTTAGGAAAATTATTCCATTTCGGTCGCGTTATTTTTGGTGGCCAAGTGCTCACTTTGCGAATTTAAACACATCCATCGAACACTTTGCGCCTCTTGTAGCCTGATTAGGAAGACCATTTATCGGCCTCGTGTGTGAATTTCCGTTTGTGAATATATTTTCTGCTTGTTTTTTTTTTCTTAAATTAGGTGAAAGATGCCACGAGCGATGTTCTACCGAAGTGGCTGTATTTCAATAACAGTACTGCGACTCTGGAAGGCATTCCCACATCGCGGGACGTCGGACAGTTCTACGTCACCGTGATAGCAGTCGGCGCCCCCTTAAATGGTCGGAAACCTTTCGGTGAAAATTTGTATCGGGTCTTGTTTTTTTACATCTTCATTTGGTAAACCCGACGGTGTCTTGACGATGTAATTTCAGGCGAGTCGAATTCAGCTCAGGACGTATTTACAATCGATGTTTTGCCCACTAGTCACGACAATAAGAAAGTCCTCTTGCTCAAGGATGCTGGTGCTGCCAGTTCGTCGACGCCTTTGCACTGCGACGCCAACGAAGACGTCACCACCATGAGCGTCACCTTGGACGGAAACCTGAACAGCATGGAAGCCGTCGACAGAGTCCAGCTGGCGGCCAGAATGCTGAAACACTTGAAACTTGGCGAAGTAAGATGAGTTTTGACTCTTTTTATTTTCGTACATGTATGGGAAAATCCCACCGTTCTGGAAGCAGAGCTCCCACTGAAAGCAGACCATTTTTTTTAGGAATTTAGGAAATTTTGTGTAAAATTTTAAGAGATTTTCTTGCAAAATTGAAGGACCTTTTTTGAAAAATTTTAGGACATTTTTTTTCCAAAATTTTAGGGCATTTTTTTTCCAAATTTTAGGACTTTTTTTGAGAAAAATTTAGGAAATTTTAGGATATTTTTTTGCAAAAATTTTGGAAATTTTAGTACATTTTCTTGCAAAAAATTAATAAATTTTGGAAATTTTTTTTCAAAAAATTAGGAAATTTTCGGACATTTTTTGGCAAAATTTTCGGACAAATTTTAGGACAGTGTTTTTGCAAAATTTTAATACAATTTTTTTTTGCAAAAGTTTAACACAATCTTTTTTCCAAATTTTAGGACTTCTTTTTGCTAAATTTAGGAAATTTTACGATATTTTCTTGCAAAAAATTAAAATTTTTGGGACATTTTTTTTCAAAAAATTAGGAAATTTTAGAACATTTTCTTGTAAAATTTTAGGACATTTTAAGGCATATAAATTTATAGTTACAGAATTGACCCAGGTATGCAGCACCACCTCCTTTTCTTTTGGGCAGTTTTTTTTTTTAAATTCTGCTTATTATAGCGAGTTTGAACTTACCAAATGGGTTTGCCTACCAATAAGAAAGCTGGTAATTTTAAATGTTAAATTTTGTAAATGCAGGTTTGTTTGATATTTCTTTAAAATTTTTGAGGAAATTTTAGGATTTTAAGGACATTTTTCATAAATTTTAGGACAATTTTAGGAATTTGGCAAATATGTACAAAATTTTAGGAATTTCAGGACAAATGGGAGCCCTTCCCAGGAAGTAATTATGCATATTTGTGTTTTAGGAGCAGCTTCGGTTGGTGCCACTCGAGTACGGAGAGGGATCCTTCGACGGCAACACAATAATGGCTGGTCCTGGAAATGCCAGGGAAAAACACTCCACCGGATTAATACTTCAGTGGCAGGTAAGGCAGGGTTAAGAACGACTGGCGATAACTTGTTTCCGGGTATATTATCTACCCTGCATCAAATTCCGTAGAATCCTGGGTAACCCCTTGGAAAGTCGGGGTGAAGTCGGTTAACCGTCGTTTCCGTTTCAGGTTGGTTGCGGACCTCGGGTGAGCGACTCGTACGAGTCATTGGTCGGTTCTTTGGAGAAGTCTTCTCGCGACGGTACCCTCGCCGAAATCCTGGGCTTGCCCGTTATCGGCTGGCACTTGGCCACCATCAAGCCGAATTCCTTCCGTCAGAAACGACAGACCTATTACGGACATTCCACTCCTATGCCCGTCCCAGTGCCGACTCGGTATCCCACAGTGACCGAAACGTTGCCCAGGTTGCCCGTCTGGGAACCCGAAGAAACTGAACCAAAGACTGGCGACGACGAAGGGCCCGTTCCCGACAGCCGCATCATTCCGACGATGGCGTCGCCGACGTTCACCTTTGCCACGCCATCCTCTCATCACCATCGCCATCACCACGGTATGGGTCCCAATCAGCGGGGCGGCCACCACCAGGAGCACTACGAGGAGCCGCTGCTGACGGCTTCCCCCACGTACCATCACTACAAGGGAACTCCCATAATGGCCACTCCAGTTCCTACGCCCGTCTTGCCACCCTTGCGCCCGACACGCCCCATATATCCTCCCGACGAGACGACGGACACGTTCTTCCAGCCGTCTGTTTTGCAGCCGGGTTCTTCCGGTTCCGTGCCAAGCATCACGACGTATGCACCGGTGCCGGACCACACTTCGGAGATCGCTCCCACGCGGGTGGAGACGCCCACCATTATCACTACGGCCGTGCGACCGCCGCACCAGAACTTTAAGCCGATCATCCGGAACCGCATCCAGAAGCTGATCTTCATTGCCGGCAAGATCTCACGCTACGTCATTCCGGAGGACACGTTTGCCGATTTCGAGGACGGCTCGACCAGGCAGATGAAACTCATGCTGACCAACCAGGACGGAACGTCGCTGCCCGGCACGCTGTGGATCCAGTTCAATCCGGACAAGCAGGAGATTTTTGCCCTGCCGCTGGAGGTGAACATCGGCAGTTGGGACCTGAAGCTGGAGGCCATGGACAGCGAGGGCGAGAGCGTGAAGGAGACCATCGAGGTCATTGTACGCCAGCACCCGTCCTCCCGTGCCGTGCACCACGAGTTCTTGATGCACCTGAAGTATGATAGGTGGCGCTTTGCCACCAATCCCGACTGGCAGATCCGGCTGACCGAGCGGCTGGCCACCTTCTTCGGGGATGCCGACGAGAGCAGCATCGTCATCCGCTCCGTGGCTCTCGATCCCGTTGTCTTCAGCTGGACCAACGAAAGCCTGCCGCCCCACCCTTGCCCGCAGGAGAAGATCTACGAGCTGCTCGGCCAGATGGTGTCCAGCCGAGAGGGATCCAGCTCGAAGCACCTGCGCAAGGTAAGGGACCCGAATTATATCCGGAGATGACATAGACAGGGTTCCCACTCTGAAAGTTTACCTTTTATTTAGGAGTTTAGGATATTTTTTGCAAATTTTTTGTACATTTTAGGATATTTTGTGCAAACTTTTAGGACATTTTAGGATATTTTTTGTAAACTTTTAGGACATTTTAATATATTTTTTGCAAACTTTTAGGACATTTTAAGATATTTTTTGCAAACTTTTAGGACATTTGAGGATATTTTTTGCAAAATTTTAGGACATTTTAGGATATTTTTTGCAAATTTTTAGGACATTTTAAGATATTTTTGCAAATTTTTAGGGCATTTTAGGATAATTTTTGTAAACTTTTAGGACATTTTAGGATATTTTTTGCAAACTTTTAGGACATTATAAGATATTTTTTGCAAATTTTTAGGACATTTTAGGATATTTTTTGTAAACTTTTAGGACATTTTAGGATATTTTTTGCAAACTTTTAGGACATTTTTTTGCAAAATTCTAGGACATTTTTTTCATGACATTGCATGTCATTTTTTGCAGAGCATGTATAATAAATATATCAATTCATAGTTACAAAATTGACCCAGGTTTGCAGCACCACCTACTTTTCTTTTGGATAGTATTTTTTTTTTAAATTCTGCTTTATATAGCGAGCTTGAACATTTCACATGGGTTTGCCTACCAATAAGAAAGCCTGGTCATTTTAAATGTACAATTTTACATCCTTGCACGACGTAAATGCACGTTCGTTTGATATTTATTTCAAATTTTGGGGAAATTTTAGGATTTTTAGGAGAAATGAGATCCCTGCGTAGAGTTAATTTTAGGAAAGGGAAAGTCTCACTTTGTACAAAGTTATGTTTACATGAAAGAAGAGAAAGTGTTAAAATGGGAGCAATTCAGCATTTATGTGATTCGAGATTACCAAGAATAAAGCGCCACCACTGTACTGAAAAGCTAAGGAAATTTCTGCCGTATTAATATTAAAATTGAAAAATTGGATTTCTTTTTAAATATTATTTTTAGGAAGACATATAGTCTTTCTATGCATTATTGCACAGAAGGAAAGTGAAGCCAAAATTGAACGATTCCAAAGGTGAACCTTTCATCCGTTGCCAACATATTTTGCTAAACTTTGAGATTTTATGATTCAGGTTTTCATGAGATTATGTTCTACATAACATCATAAGGCCTATTTCGCTCTCAAGAAATCTCAACTTTGTTAATTGTACTTTCGCCAACTTAACGATTTCTGAAATCACAAGTTCATTGAAAGTTTGATTTCAACAAGATTAAACTAGATTTTAAAAAATATTTTTTTTTCTTCAGCTAAGCTAAATTATTCTTTGTTATTTATTAAGAAATTTGCTCTGTCCATGAATTTTGATGATAATATTAAACCATTTTAAATTTGTCAGGGAAAAGTTCGGAAAGTCGTAGAGAAACAAACTGGAAAGTTGGGAACTTTGTTTTTTTTTTCCTCAAAATATTGTTGTGCTTATTATTTTTGTCATTTTTTAAGGTGATGCAACCCGAGTTCCGCGTGTCCCGTGTCTCCGTCAACCTGCTCGGCCACTGCAAGATGAAGGTGCCGCCCACGTCCACCACCTTGACCAACGTGAAGCCGGAATTGCGCAACCACATCGACCAGATAAACGCCACCCAGGGCAGAATGCTGCACTACGTGGTGCCGGAGGACATGTTCTACGACGTGGAGGACGGTAACGTGCGCAAACTGAAACTCATGTTCCTCACCATAGAGGGCGTGGAGGTGCCCAAGACGTCCTGGATCCAGTTCAACAACATGACCCAGGAGTTCATCGGCCTGCCCATGGAGGAGGACGTTGGCGAGCGCCACTACCAGCTGGTCGCCCTGGACAGGCACGGCTTGAGCAATGTCGACGCGCTCATCATCACCGTGGGCAAGCCGCCGGACACCAAGCCGCCCAGCGTGGAATTCAGCCTGCACATCAACCACGACTTCCACGTCTTCAACAACGAGCTGAAGAACAAGGTGATGGTCCTCGACAAGCTCGCTCACCTGTACGGCGACCCGGACCCGCGCTACATCACCGTGCAGAGCATCAAGCCCGGCTCGGTGGTCTTCACCTGGAGCAACAATACGCTGCCCGTCGAACCCTGCCCCAAGGAGGTGGTCAACAAGCTGGTCAAGGTGATGTTCAACGACAACGGGACGGTGTCGCAGCAGCTCATCGACACGTTCAAGCCTGAGTTCAACATAACGGCGGCCGACGTGATCCCGCGAGGGGTGTGCCTGGCCGACATCACCCCCACGAAAATCAGCATCGGGCCCTCGTCGACGGCCGAGACCGACCACGCGTTCACGGACGACGACATCTACATCACCACCGTCATCCCGGCCGTGGTCATCGCCGCCATGCTCATCGTGGCGGCCATCATCGCCTGCGTGCTGTACCGCAAGAAGCGCAAGGGCAAGATGACCATGGAGGACAACAGCACGTTCGTCAACAAGGGGATTCCCATCATATTCGCCGACGAGCTGGACGACAAGCCCGATCCGGCCAAGTCGCCCGTGATCATGAAGGAGGAGAAGCCGCCCCTGCCGCCGCCCGAGTACCCGCGGTCGTCCGGGAGCGCCTCGCCGTCCACCTCGCCGGTGGAACGAGGGCGGCGGGACCACGAGCGACTGGAGGACGACTTTGGCGCCGACCAGACGGAGAACTCGCCGCCCTATCAGCCGCCGCCGCCCTTCACCTCCAACCGGGACAGCCGCCTTAACCGACCCAAACATACACCGACTTACCGCCTGCCGCCACCCTACGTGCCACCCTAGAATAGCCGCCGGCGAAACCGTAAAAACCCCGACGCGCCCGAGACTTCTCTCTCTCCGTTAAAATGTGCTCGAACGATTTTGTGCGCCCGAATTTCGGGCGTCGTTGCCGGACTTTTTTGTGATGCCGGACCAGTGTTTTTCGAGCGGGACGAAATTTCTAGAAGCTGGAATTTATTTTTGTTATTATTTTTTTTCTTTTCAAAATTATGATCGGAAAATTCTTTTACTTCATTTGTCTCAAGTCGATTCTGGGAGAACTCGCTCGGGAAATCTATCGCGAGTCGTAATTTCTAACGTTAACTTTTTTTTTATTTTGCAAAAAGATGCTGGATCTCGAGTCTATAATCTTAAGCCGACAAATGGATCATCTCAGTCTAATCTTATTAACCTGTAGAAACCATCTCAGAATTTCTTGGGAGAAATGCCCATTTCGAAGAGTTTTCACGATAGGACGAAATTTCTAGACGCAGGATTTTTTTTTTCTTTCTTCAAAATTGTAATCTCTTATTTTTTTTGTATACTTTAATCAGAAAAATCCGGGGAAAGATTGTTCGGAAGAAACTATCGCTGGTCATACAGTAACTTAAACTTTCATAAACAATTTTTTTTTTGTATGAAAAAACAATGTAGGAATTAACGAACGTGTAGAGCTGCGCCCGAAAAAGGGACGGAAATCTGCTTTAGGATTATAAGCCTCCGTACGATGATTTGGATCGTATTCATGAAGGTGTGACTTTTTTTTTAGTACACTTAGTTAGCATTTATATTTGTGAATTTGAACGTATTATGATATACTTTCGATGTCGTGTTTGTACATTAATCTCGAGAACCATATCAGTTCTTCTTTTTGTAACTTTTTTTTTTCTTTCCCCCGAGTGCAACTCATCGGCCCGCAGCTCAGCTCTTACCGAAATGGTGAAATTATTTGAGATTTTATTTGTTGTTTTTTTTTTACAAGTTTTTTTGGAGCCGTTTTTAGGGCAGATGATATCTTTACCCCCAAACCCCCGAAATGTGGCTCCATCGCCAGAAAATGTTTATATTTAAGCTTTGACATTTGTTTACCGGTAACGTAAACAGGCTGGTAGACAATTAAAAAGTGTTTAATTGTACGTTTTTTTGTGATTTTTTTTTATTATTATTTTTATTCTTGTAAAATACAGAGAACATTTTGCGGTTATAGGAGCCGTGACGTCAAACACAGCCTTCTAAGATTTTTTTTATATTTTATAAATAAAATAATAAAAAAGCTTAGTAAGCTGTGCGTCAAATAGATTTCAGCAGACGCCGAAAGTTGGTGGCGCCCTCTAGGACGTGCGTGTCTACATGTTCCATGAGAGCTGATGCGTTTTATCCAGTAGAGGGCAGGACCGTCATTTCAGAATTTCTCAGGGGGGGGGGAGCAAACAATAAAAAAAATTCGCTCGAGTAACCAAATACATATGTATGTGGAAATAACTCAAATTTTACATACATTTTTTTCGGGCGGGGGCGGGGGAGGGGGGGGGGGGCAGAGACGGGACTGGTAGAGGGCGGTACACACTATCAGTAAAATGGCGCTGATTTTTGGCTTTGCAATTTCGACCAAATCCATGTATTCGGGATATTTTATTTATTGATTGGTGGGTTCAAATTGCAATTTCCACGCCTTTTCTAATTTCTCGTGCTCTTCTTCTGGTGTTATATAATACTAGAGGACAAACGGAACTTCTTAACCGCGGCACAGTTGCATACACTTGTAATGTTGGGTTAGGCTAGGATAGATTAGGCCAGGTTAAGCTACAGGGGGGTCCCTTGGTTTAGGTGTTGGGGGTTCGCACCCTGGTTAGGTTAATTTTATTTTGTGAGAAACTTTGGTGGGTCCTCTCGTCTTATATACTGCCTTTCTCCTACAACCCACTTCTTTCAAAGTTTTTTCCTTTTAAACGAATGTGTATTTGGGCTAGTTAGGTTAACCACGGGTTTAACTCCTCAAAATTCCAAGCTCGGTAATACTTGAACGATCCTTTTGATGTTTGTCTGCGCATGCGCAGTTCTTTTATGGGGAAAAACAAAATGAAGAACGTAGAATTGATTTCTGCTCAAGTTGACTGGAATATCATCGAAAAGCTCAACAATGAAGTAAATATTGCTATATTATTCATGTTTAAAAATGTTTCGTTTGGTTGAGATGTTGAATTATTTCAAGTTCATGTCAACTATGACTTATCTTTTGGGTGCATTCCCATCTGTGGAGTTCAGTTTGTGTTCTCATTCAATGAGTGTTTGGGAATTTATTATTCCAGGCATATGAAGATGTATTAGATGTAGCTTTTTCTTATATGACGGAAACGAATAAGGTAATACATTTTCTACTTATGTTTAATGCAGACTTCACGTAATTAAAGCTGCACTGTCCACAAGAAACTTGTTCCAAATTCATTTTGGTAAAGCATTTGGGACTTCCACGTTCCAATTACATTTGATTTCCTGGTGCCTTTCTTCTAAACATACAGAATACAGAATAAGACTAAGTACGTATTTCTATCGAATATTGCAGGTGGAATGGCTGTCAGTGAAAACAAAAGAGATTGCAGAGAAAGCCGATATCCCCATCGACACTTCCAAAACCATTATAAAGTGCCTGATTTGTAATGCTAAAGGTAGGGTATCGTAATTGCTAAATCAGCTAATAGGCATTGACACGGTCTAGGGGAAAGGCGACACCCAATGTATGTTAAAGCCATCATTGTTTAGTGAATTTTTCCTGGAAATGGCGTGCTTTTTCAGCTTTGGAACGTTGAGCGCGAGAGCAAGTAACTTTAGAATATTTACACGTACTGGTTGAGCACGCGCAATGCTGAGCAAAAGTCTATGGAATATGCACGAGCAATTTGCTCGCTCAATTGGAAGAACAAGCCAAGTGACGTAAATGTGCAGTTCTGGTGGGGAAAATTCTATCGCCAGGCGCCACCTCTTTCTATGTGTCCTGCCCCTATTGACAGTAGTTTTCTTTGAAATGTATGTATAACAAAACCACCATGAATATTAATTTCAATTATATTTGTCCTAGATGCAAGTAAGCAGAATCAAACTTCAGCTGAACTGCAGAGTCACTTATTAAAGTCAGGTTGATTACGCTCGTACATATCGATTAAGTTGCTATTTGTTATAGTGGCCATTAGCTTGCACTAAATTTTGCTTATCTAAAATGTGTTTTAGGTCTCTCAGAAGAAAAGGTGTCATCGTTTGTTAAAAAGGTATTGGAAGAACTGAGAGAAAGTTTGTCGGGGTGTCTGGCCGTCTAGAAAACCTGCAAATGTCATGGAAATCAGTAGCGTCTGAAAATGTCATGGAAATTTAATCTGGGTCTGGAAAATCCAAATAAAATCTAAATAAAATGGAAAATTAGGCACTATTGGTGGTTTTTACCCCGTTTTTGAGTGTTTTTGAGCAAAAAAGGATGCCTGCGGCACCATTTTCTGTCAATTTTTTGCAGTAATGTACAAAGGCCTTCAGATTTTTGCCTGCAGGCCATAAAATATTTTTGGGTCGGGGGAAAAAAATGGATTTGTTTGTGCAGCCCAGGGTAGTTGCCAAATATTGCAGTTTTAATTGCATATGTCAGTAAAACTGAGCTAAAAATAACTTTCATTTGGTCTGGAAATTTGTGAAAACTTGTCTGGAAAACCTGGAAATGTCACGGAAATTTGTTACTGAATTTGGCCAGACACCCTGTAAGAGAAAGCTTGTCCTGTCATCATTATTGTTTTCATTTGTTGATTTCTTTATACATTCGTTTAGTGGGAATATCACCACCCAGTGATATGCAAGATAATTTCACGGACCTTAACTATTAACAGGCTCGTAGATATGGAGTGGAAATTTGGCGGTGCGTAGTACTCTATAGAGCAAGTTTTAACGTGGTTCAGAAAGAATTTTTTATTTTTCAGTAAATATGTTGGATATTTCTCCAAAATTGAAAATTTGTGCTCTTAATTTGTAAAAAATCGCTTTATTTTTCTTTTTTTTTAGTTACTGCTGCAAGCAGCGAAAGCAGCCAGATAGGTCACACTTTCTTACAACTTAAAATGGTCGTAAACAAGGGAGATCGTCTGGAAAACGTCTATATGGGTATGAAGCCGCACGTTTTCAAAATACCGGTTTATTTAAAGGGGAAATCTCACCTCATGACAAGTGCTTTTTGAATGCTAGCCATAAAATAATAATACTGAAATTAAATTTATCCTGTATCTATTCTTTTTAATAATTTCTATTATTTTGGTTTTTTCCCAGAACTAACTCTACCCCAATTTTACGCTTTTCTGCACGAAATGGAACGGGCTAAAGCCAGTATGGAATATTTTGGATGAAATGCTTCTTCCATCTCTGGAATCATTCATAACAAGGTAATGTCGTGAATTAAGCAAGAATCAATTACAAATAATGGAAATCTATGAAATGCGCATGGAAATTATGATTATTAGAAACAATCCAAGTTGGAATAAAAATCAGTAAATATTTTGTTATACTAAATTTTTGTCTTGTTGATTCCCAGCAATATCAATTGTCACAGATGTCCCGTATTTCTCATATTTTTATTGATTTGTATATTTTCTATATCCTGCCTTTTATTTGTAGTGGTCTTCATTTTGTGCAGTATTTCAGTAAATTTTCATGAGATCTTAAGGGGGCTGTCCACACTTTTAACAGCATGGGCCTATGGGGATTTCAATATTAAATTCGTTTTCTTCAAGCTGATATAAATCAAGAACGAGAAACGTTCAACGATGGGGTTTGATTTTTTTTTAAGATTATTAAATTTACTAAAAACTGTAGTACGATTATGACGTCACACACATTCTGAATGTAGTTATCGATTTTCAAAGTTGACCGTTTCATTATCCCATGCTAATTTACGTAGACGTGAAATTTTTCCCAAAATTGAACTGATCTCGATATCGGCCTGAGCGGATAACGATGGGGTTTGATTTTTTGGAAAGCTTATTTAATTTACTACAAAATGTGTAAGTTCGATTTCGTTA
>JAQIXP010003215.1:0-13432 GCA_034700285.1 Proteroiulus fuscus
AATACATCAAGTTTTAGTAAATTTAATTGTCCTTCATAAAAAATCAAACCCCGTCAATTTATGTTTAGCCATTATCGCTTAATATGTACCGTTAGTTAACATGGAGATTCCCATAGGAGCGTGCATTTTCTAAAAGTGTGGACAGCCCCCTTAAACATTTCTACTATATCTCACCACTCTATGCAATTCTATAACATAGCCGTTCAACAAACTATATATAGTGAAGTCAACTCGTAAATTGGAGTGGTCATTTTGTAACAGACCGCAAGTATAAGTTGTAATAAGCATCAGATTGTTGTTGATTAAATTTGCTCAGAAGCATTTGGATATATGCTGGTATCACCAGCATATAGAACGATGACAGCTGTAGAATAGTTTCAGTATTTTCAGATAGTTCATATTTCTTCATTACATCATAGCGTTTCTAATCATCTGATGTTGCTATGTACAGAGAAGGAGCTATAATAGAAGTTTTAAATGTCATGCATGTTATACATGAAGATTCACTGTGTCGCATTTTTTAAAAGGATTCAAATTTCTTCTTTTAAAATGATTGAGTTTTAACCTTATACATACTGATTCTGCTGGTATAGGCCTATACAGTTAAATGAAATGTTTTGAGTTCAGGCTGTTTGAAGGAAAGGTATTGGCCTAAACTGTCTTTAACTGTGCAATCTAACTGTACATCAAATGGTTGGCCTTAACAACGTAGAGATAGCTAAGTGGCATTTGCTATATAATAAACGTATATATACGTTTTGGATATTTTACAGTTTAGGCATGTCACATCACCTAACACATGCAAATATGGTATAGCAACTCTAGAATCCAATGAACGTGTTGATGCTTTTAATGCAAGGATTTTGAGATTTGTGTGTTATAGAACATATAGATTTACTTTCTGCATGCATGGAGTTGACTTTAACTGAAGAGGTGATATTGTATACCCTTAGAGTGGGCCAACATGTCGGATATATTTGTCAGCAGAGAATGTCATTAAATTCTCCCATCACGTTCCGTGCATTCATAAAAAAATGTAACTTGATAATGTCAGGGATCAACATTATATCATATAACATTCTTTTGGGCATGCATATACCATTTATGAACTCATGACATTGGTTGCATTACCCTAGGTCAAATTCTGAATGTTTTAGTGTGTATATTGGACTTCCATTTACCATTGGTGTGATCTCAAAACTATATAGTCTAACATTGGCCTATATGGGTTCAAGTAAGAAACTTTTATTTGTCGTCACCATTCTACATGAATGTGTTAAGCAAACGTGTCGGTTCATCTAAAATGTAAACGGTAAAGGAGTCAGTACTCTTTAAGTTATTCAGCTATAGCAGCTATATATATATAGTTATCCCTAATTAATAGTTAATCCGTTGTTCATTTACATTACTTTCAATGAAAGTATAGTTTCGTAACCCTAATTCCAATCACTTACCTATTGTTGATTCTGAAAACCCTTTATTCTACCCAAAATTTACTTTTAAAGTACGATATTCTCTGATGTGAAGCTTGTAAGCTGAGTTGTTCATTATTATACGAAGATATTAGCTGATTGAAAGGGAAACTGTACTCCTTTCAGATTTTATAAATTAATAAAGCTGACGCATATAAGTGACGCATACATTATGTGTTAGGAATTATTTACCAGTAATTGTTAACGAATGTATATGACTTGCTTTTATTTTATATTAGCTTTATTAACTTATTGACTATGTAAGAGATAAGCTCAGTTGTGTAGGGAATTTTCCCTGCAGGTCGCTGTTTTGGCCTTATTTTCTTTCCCCAAAATCGTCCAGGAATTCGAAGCACCACAAGTCATCTCTGAATAAACCACTGTTTATTCTCTTTACACAATCATCCATTTACACCATAAACTCTTAACTAAATAACAATACTATTAAAAACTCACTCATACTATAACTCATCAGCACTGGGCACCAACCTCCAGTCTGATCTCATTCTCAACTCTAACTGCCTCGAATTCACACTCTTATCCAAAAACAAAATGGCGCCGCCACATCACAAGAGAAGGAATTTCTTCCTCTCACCTGATCACAAATTTGCATACATTTACATAATTATCATGACACTGCACTAATTATTTCAAATCACGGGAAACTGGCGCCAAAACAGGCGGGAAATGCTAGGAATCTCACATGGGCTTTCTTAATCAAGACCCTTGAAAATTTTATGAACCTTAAATGCAAATGAAATGCTTGCAACTACACTGATGATCATCGCATTGAAATAAAGTGAAGCCAAAAACGAATTTTTCAGTACTGAAAGTCACATGTTTTTACTGGCTATACATATAAGTAAATCTGGTTATCATTTCAATTTCAACTTCTCATTTATTAACTTTTTGAGACTTTCTAACTACATTAAACTACTTCCAAAATAATCTGATAAATGACTAGTATAGAATAAATTCTTTGATACTTGAACAAGAAATGTTAGATCAGGTCTGACCATCTGGGAGGTCCTGCATGGTAGCAGGAATACCGGTATTAATACTATACTGAATTAATTCGCATTTTACCTTTTAACGAGAGAATGTCGTAAATAAAATTTCGATACTTAGTTGTAAGTACTAATTTAACCGTGATTCAACTTTAAATCAATGAATGATTTATTCACGACTTAACTCGTGATTAAATCCATAACTATCTATTAGGTAACATTTATGTCTAAATTATTCCTGGTCAGATTTTTCACAAAAAGGCTGCATGCATTACTGTTATCTGGTAAGGTAGTTTTTCTGATTTTAATCTCATGTATTAATTGGCATTTCTGCATGGCGGTTATTTTCAGTTTTTGCGTTAATTAAAACAACGATTAAGATTGCTAACACCGTTTCCTACTTAACAGTAAAAATGCATTTTTCTGATGTATTTCCTCTTTTTTTACAAAAAGAAGTTAAGTTTTTTGATGAGCACGAATTGTATTTCTTCGCACATCCATATATAAATAGAGGTTATATGCTCTGTACTTATTACAAATAAAAACAAAATAATAAAAAGAGTAAAAAGTAGTTTTGTTATTATTTTCATAAATCCACTTATTAAATAAGCAGGCAATTTATTTGTGTTTATAAAGTGGGACATTTTCAGTTGTTGCAATCAGATTCACGCTGTCTAGAAAAAATCTAAGCGTTGAAAAGTGAAATCAAAGGGTAAATCCAAATAAAAAACTTGAAACTATATCTATATAACTATAAAAAAACAACTTAAAAATGCAGTTATGAAAAAAAAGGTTAAAAGAAAGAAAGAAACCGAAAGCTAAAGCCCTCATAAGATGAACCATTGCTGAATCAAGACCTTTATCAAAGCCAATCCACAAGATATTATTTAATGAGAGTCTAGACAATTAAAGTGGAATTTAAAACAAGTTTTTAAAAGTTTGTATTAGAAACACGTAGCTTGAAAATGGCCAATTAAACGATTAATTTCATGCTCCAGTGAGATTATTTTTTACATAAAAAATAGTACATTCAGTGGACCAATCCTTAAAGTGAAAAATTTTAATTTGAATATCATGTGTATACTAAAAAAAAGTAAGGGCAATCATGACCATCAGGCAAATTCACCTGTCAGGAATAAAACAGCAAACACCAAGTTTTCATTAATTATAAATTAAAAATATAAATTATATTAAATAAAATTGCCATAATATTGTAACTAAAATAAAAATTATTCTAAACATATACATACATTCCTATATATCGATGGCTTTATTCACAAGTAGCGAATGAGCAAAAGTTGCTTATAAGATACTAGTGTATTTATGAGGAAAAAGGTATAATTTGGAAATAAATAATGTTAAAATGGTGAAATTTGGTGAACAGATGAAACCCAATTATATAGGGAATGTGCTAATTTTTGTTAAACAATTAAATTAGTAAATTAATCAAGTAATTTAAGAAATAAAAGGCTTAAAAATGCACATTCACTAGTTTGTTTGATTAAGTTTGCAGGAAAGCCAAATAAAACAAAAGTGCATTATAAGGTATATAGTGAATGTGCACATCCATTAGTTTGCCTATACTATAAAGTGAATGCAAAAACAAAAGTAACGAATGTGTCAACATTTGCTACTTGTATTGTTATAAAAATCCATGTCAAAAGCAATTCTCAAAAAATAACTAACGAATGGTACCATTCACTACTTGTAACTTTTCGGGAGGATACCTTTTTGGATATTCGCTACTCTTCACTTCTATAACTTTAAAAATTATTGGTTTTGTTAATTTCATGAACTTTAGGTGAATTATAGGGACATATCCAGGATCACAATTGTTCATGTATATATCTCATTTTTGAAAAATTAACTAATTCGCTACCTGTGAATTAAGCTATCACAATAAAACTTACCTAAATAGTTTTCATTTTATTATTTTTAATTGCAAAAGTTATTGGAAAAAACATACACACACATTCATATATATATATATGAATGAATATAAACAATTACATTACTTATAGTTTAAATTTGGGATATATTTGTATAAAATGTGTTAATATCATCAAGCTTGAAAGATTTTTAAGCATGAGCTTAATGAAACATATTTTTAAGATACTTATTAGATAAATTAGGAACAAGGACAACAGGAACATTAAACAGTGAATCATTTTTAAGTTAAATTTTCCATGTTCCTGACAATGAGATCTTGTTTTTAGCCAATTAATTTCAATTTTTTTTCCATGGCATTGATCCATCTCATGGGCAATTTTTGTTCAAATACGCTTAAAAATAAAAACTCATGCGTGAAAAAATACACGCCTTTGTGCATTTTTGAATATTTTTTTTTAAAACCAATGCCAAATCTATTATTATATGTAATATCATATTTCTTTACATGCAGTTTCTTTACGATAGATCGTAGAAATCATGCTGAGCAGTGCAAGTGCATTCTTAATCACTTATAATCAATAAATGACTTATTAACATTAATTGAATGAGAGATGATGATTAATGCGATGAGCTCAGATCACTGGCGGAATTTCTGGTGGGGGATTAAAGGGAAAGTCCCACTTTGAAATAAGGTGGTTGTGGAAGAAAGAGCATGAAATACTAGAAAGGCGTTGAATTTGCCATTTGATTCGAACCCATCAATCAATAAATAAAATGCCCTGAAGTCATGGCTTTGGTTGTAAATGCAAAGCCCAATTAGGCGCCATTTTACTGACAGTATGTAGCGCCATATAATGGATAAAAGGAATCAGCTCTCATGAAACATGTAGTCATGCACGTCCTAGAAGTAGCTACCAACTTTCATTGTCTGCTGAATCTGTGGAAAAACGTCGTGATTTCTTCAATATGAAACTGCTGCAATTATTATTGTCAACGTCATTCATATCTAGTAAGTGAGTACAATTAAAATATTACTTGCTACAAGGTGGGACTTTCCCTTTAAAGGTTGGAAAAAAACCTCCAAAAATCTGGAACTGTTTTATGGACGCTCCCTATGTTTTTTATTATCTAAGGACAAAGCAAAATCACTTGTTAACTTTCCATCCAAATTGCTGATATACAATTTTTCAAACATGTCATTTAAAATGAAGTTTGTGTATTAATTGACATTTAAAGCGCAAAGAATGAACTTTTAAAATCATTATTTAGAAACCATAATTATACATAATGTATGCCGCAAACATGCTATCTGATCAATATAAAAACAACTATTTTGTTTAAATTAAAAAAAGATTGATTGGGTTGCAAATCGTACACATAATAATTCAACTTAAATATATGTTCAATAGCAACAGTGATAAATTAACTGACAGTTTTTGTTTGTAATCTTTTCAAAGTTCAATGACTTTCACCATTAAAATATTGTCATATCTGAAAGACCAATAGGAAGCAACTTAAAATAAATACATTAAAATAAACAAAATTTAGATATCATTTATGCTAAATACATTTGACCAAAAAAATTATAATAGCTTTTTTAACTGCTACGGTTCATGAGGTGTTGCAGAATACATGGAGAACAGCAAATTAATTATATCAGACGGCATGATGTCATTTTTCCAGCTGCATGCATTCACACTGATGAAATCATTAAACTTTTGATATTTTAAATAAAATTTATCTTTTTTTTTAATTCTTTAGGATATTAGGGTCTTTGCGCCATACAACAAAAGTTGGACAAAATTACAAAAGTTTAATTAACAACGAAAGTTGAAAGTAGTTGGCAGCAATCCAATTCTAATATTATAAATAAATAAATTGAAATTACATTAAAATTAGTTTCCTAGCTGTTATTACCTCAAGTTGCATCGTTTTATGAATAAAATGCACTTTGATATTTTAGTTTGTAACTTTCGTTGCATATTATACTTTTGTAAGTTTTATCAACTTTTGTTGTGCTGCGCAAAGTCCCTACTATATGTATAATTTGGCAAATTTTCTCTATTTGCTATATATATTGTCAAACTTTTCTGTATCTTCTATGTTAATATAGTTTGCTTTTTCCTGTACTTTTCAAGTATATGTGAAAATGTTCATTTATTTATATATTATTTTCCTTATTTTCTATGTTTTGGCAAACATTCTTTTATTTTGGTTTGTTAAGCATTTGCATTTATCATCCTAATTATGTAGACTGATGTAAAATTACTTTGGAAAATAAGTACAAGAAAGTAATTCTCTGCTTATTATTTTCATCCTAACTAAGGTTTACTTCAACCTTGGAATGTTGGATAATTGACATTTTTCTTAAAAGTTTTAAAAAATGGAATTAGTTTTTCCTAATTATGTAAATGTTTAACATTGAGATGTTTTATCCCAAACAACAAGTCTAATATTTATCAGTAAAGTTGGAAACAGGAATATCAAAAAATCCTTTCTCCCTAAATCTTGAGAAATATTATAAATGCTTAAAGAAGCTTGTGCATAAATGTTTCCACATGAGAAATATTTCACTCATTGAATCTTTATTGAAGTTCCTTGAAAATTTCCACTGCCTGGTTTTTTTCTCATTTCTAGTTTTAACTTATGTAAACAACATAAATTAATGAACCTGAAGGCAAGGTAAATTTCAATGGAAAAGCTGCATTTTTAAATAACTAGATAACTGTTAAAGTAAACTTTTATCAGAGAAATAATGGCAACATTATATGTCGCTAATAAACATGATATATTTCAACCCTTCCAGGCCTACATGCTAAGTTAAGAAATATAAAACGACTGTTGTGCACAAAATCCTTGAGGGTAATATGAAATATTACATTGCTATATTCACTTTCTTATGCATCATGGTTTAAAATTGATTTCAACTAAAATATAAGTGTAATTAAAGTAGAAATTTATATTGAAATTTTGGAAAGTTGATTGCCTTACTATGTTAATAAAAATGTACTTATTCAGTCAACAACCATTATACATATTTTTATCTGATTTTTTTTTAGCTAAAAAGTTTTATTACATTTTTCTAGAAGCCACTATTTTATTAGCTTCCTTTTTTTATAAAGTTGTTCTCTTCTCTGCAGTGCTGTACCAATAAATAAGTTTCTTTTCTTTTTCTTCCTGCATATTTAGAAGTTTAAAATTTTATTTTCAGTGCCAGGAAGTAGGTCCCTTTCTTTGCTTCCTGCTTTTAAGAAGTTGACCACTCTCCCATTTAGGTACAAGGAAGTAGATCCTTTTCCCTGATCCTGTTTTTTTGGGAAGTAGATCACTTTCAATGTTTTCTGTTGTTTGAAAAGTTGATCTTTTTTTACCATTTGAGTACCAGGAAGTAGGCTTCTTCCCTGCTTTCCCTTTTTGAAAAGTTAACCCATTTCCCCATTTCATTATCAGGAAGTAGGTTCCTTTCCATGTTTCCTGTTTTTTGAAAAACTGACATAACCTAATTTCAAAAACAGAAAGTAGGTCCCCTTCCCTGCTTCCTATAATGAGAAGATGATCCCTTTCTCTATTTCAATACAAGAATGTTTCTCACTTTCCCTGCTTCCTGTAGTTTGAGAAGGCACCTTTCCCAATTTTGGTTCCAGGAAGTAGATTTCTTTCCCTGTTTTGTTATCTAAGAAGTCGGTCTCTTTCTACTATCCTTATCAGTAAATAATACCCGGATTGTATGTTTTTTAAATGCTGAAAGTTATCAGAAAGTACATAACTTTTCCTTCTATTTGTCAAGGAGTGGACCCCTTTCTTCCCATCCCTTAAACTTACAAGTTAGTGTAAACCTATCTCCTTAACCTTTATCCAAAAAAGAGGATCCTCACTTTTCTTGGAATAAGGATCTCTTTGCTTCATATTTTTGAGAAATGGATCCCATTTCCCCTTCCTTTTTGAAACAGATCTCTATACAATAGCAAACACCATCACCAATTGACTTCTTTTAAAACAACTTTTGAAAAGAATTGGTTGGTACTGCATGTTTCTTTCTAAGCTTTAATCAACAGGGGATGCAGATTTTGTTTAATTGAAACATGGATACTTGCTGTTATTGTGGCCTAAACATGATAAAATGGGATAATGCAATATTGGATCATTAATTTTTTTTATTTCTCTCTATTGTGCATTTTATTATTCCTTATTACTTTTTCACGAGTCACGGTGTAGCTGTTGGCATTCATCGCTTACAAAATAGAATGCGCTAGTATATTGTCGCATACATTCAGTCATGAAGTATTGAAACGACATTATTGAACTGTTGTTGTTGCTGCATTTTTGCTGCACTTTCCGTCGATTGAGTGGCAAATAACTATAAATAAGCAACTGACAGTAAACCATAATGGATTGTCTCGTTGAAAACCTCATTTCCCGGGGGTCTGCCATTGGGAAATGTCAGTCCGGGCCATTGGAAATGGCATGGCTTTGCATGTTTTAAGATGGTTCTAAAGATGCTCTTTCTTCTTTTATCATGCTTTCATCTGGTGTTTGCACTTTTGTGACGTGGTGGGAATGGCCAAATTTGGCCAAATCGACATCCACTTTGGATTTGCTATAAATAGTTTATGCAATGACTCAATTGGAGTTTATTTATTTATTTTGTGCAAATTGTTCCGTTCCAGCTCCGAATTATCCGTAATCAATCGAGTAGTGTTTATTCTAAAAACCACTTTTTTACCACGTGACCTGCTGCTTGCCACGCAGTGGACACTGGTCAAGACTCAAAAAATAGGTGGTAAGCAGCTTATAAGTATTCTGACCAGAGCCAGTAGATGTGTGTATTTTTAACTTGTGTGAGCTGGGTTTAAAATCATGCAGGAATATTGATTTTAGCATGGGCCAGTGATTTCTTAATAAGATTATATAAAGGCTTAGAAATTTTGAAAGAAAAATAGCATTTCTGTTGAGTTTTCTTTTCTTCAATGTCAAGAACCATCAACAGGACATGTGGCATGTACAAAACAAGATATGACAGAAAACATGTATTTTACATGTTTTATCAAATGTTGACTATGAAGTTTTGTAGCAGGTGTTGATGTGTATAATTTTGACAATGACAAATAGGTTTTTTTTGCATGTTGCTTACATGTAGTTTTTATTCTTGTATTCATACATATTTTAAATAAAGATAAAATCACCTTCAAAGAGGCTTTACACTATAGCAGATAAGTAGTTTGAAGTGGCTCATGTTAGTTTGCAAGGTACTAATTTTCATGTGAAGCTTATGTAAATAGAATTATGAATCTTATCAGCAGTTTGTGAAGAAATGTGGTTATAACATATGCTTTAATGGAAGTGACCGTATGGTTTCATTAGAATATTTAATGGGACAAACTTACATTGGGACAAGTTAATGAGACTTATTGGGTGAATGGGAAATGTTATGAGACATAATGGGATCACATTGCAGTGGAAATTATGCTTATGGGAATAAACAGGGCATTTTTTTAATATATGACTAAGTGGGATATAATGGGATCACAATTGCAGTGGGGTTTTGGTTTATGGGAATATATGGGGCAAAGTCAATTTATTATCTGACTTAATTGGAGCCTAATATGATCATTGTGCCATTAATGGGTTTATATTAAGGAGAATATACAGTACAAAGTTATTATTTGACTTAAGTGATGGGACTTAATGGGATTGTGCACACTGCAATGGGATATAGGTTAATGGGGATATACAGTATACAAGCTTTTTACTATATGACTTCAATGGGACATAATGGGATCCCTCTGAAATGGGACTTACATTTGTGAGAATGTATGGGACAAAGTTATTTTTTGGCCTGTTTGGAAAATAATGGGATGATTCTGAAATGGAATTTACATTTATGAGAATGTCATTTTTTGACAAAGTCATTTCTTGGCCTATTTAGAAAATAATGGGATCCCTTGAAATTTGATTTGCATTAATGAGAATGTATGGGACAGTCATTTTTGGACTTAATTGGAAAATAATGTGATCCCTCTGAAATAAGATTTACATTTATGAGAATGTATGGGACAAAGTCATTTTTTTGACTTAATTTTAAAATAATGGGATCACATTGCTATGGGATTTAGGTTAATGGGAATATGTGGTACAGTCTTTCTACTATATGAATTAAATGGGACATAATGGGCTCCCACTGCATGCAATGGGATTTACATTTTTGAGAATATATGGTGACAAAGTATTTATTATATGACTTGAGTTGACAAAGTGGAATCATATACATGAGAGTATTCAGAAAATATTCATGATATGACGTAAGTGGGACATAATGGGATCCCTCTGCAATGGGATTTAAGTTTATGGGAATATTAAGGATAGAATTTTTATTTGGATTTCTTTTTTCTTCAAACTGTGTTTATCTTCAGTGTAATTATTTTGATGCATTAAGAGTAATGGTGTAATTTTTTTTAATTTCAGAAGAACCGGAAGTCTTGAAAGGAATTGTGGGTGAGGACATTGCGATCCCTTGCCAAGTGGGTCCCAAGGCAGAGTGCGGGGACGTGCATCACGTGAAATGGTACCACAATGATGGCACCAGGATTGTGATCTATAGTGCCGAGGATGGCACCAGTTCGTTATCGGGATCCCTTCAGCCCAATCGGGCCACGTTTAACTTGAACGAGTCCCCGCCCGTATTGCGGATATCCCCAGTGGAACTGAAGGACGAGGGATCTTACCGCTGTGACGTCACATACACCCAGCTGAAAACCGGATGTCCCATTGCGACCAAAACAGAACTGAAAACTCTTGGTAAGTTAAACCCAAAGTTTGACTTTGTTGAGAGGTAGTTGTGGTTAGCGTGAATCTTTGACAGGATTCACGCTAACCTGGAAAGTCATTGAAATTTTTAATAAGACAATATTAAAACACAATTTTAAGCATTATTAGAAATGTAACTTACCTTATATCATAATTTAAATGGCAAAAATAAAATTTTTAAAATTTTTCTTTTGTTAATATAAAGCAGAAAAATTTTGAACCTTGGAATGTCAGGGAAAAATTTTATTTTGGTCAGGGAATGTCAGTGAAGCCCACTTGCAGAAATTAGAATGATTCCTATTTAACACTACAACCATTAAATATTTAATTTATTTTGAATTTTAAAAAATGGGATATTTTAATGAGTTTTTAAATACTTTCCAAACAAAAATTGAGGATTGTTATTTTCCCTGGAATGTCATTAATTTTTACTTTTGGGTCAGGAAAAGTCAAGGAAGTTCGGTTTAGTCAGATTGAATCCTATTTATCAGTATTAGAAATATAATTTATTTTAAAATTATAATTTAAACTTTGCAAGTATTGAATTTTTAAGATTTTTAATTTTTTTCAATGAAAAAGTCAGGAATGTTACATACCCTGGAATATCAGGGAATTGTTTACTTTTAGTCAGAAAAAGTCAAAGAAGTCCCTTTTTAACACTTTAAAATTAAATTCATAGTAAATGAAAATTAAAATTTGGAAAAAAAGCGGATTTTTATGATTTTTAAATAAAAATCTTGAAAAAATATAAGAAATATGATTGTTATCCTCCCTGGAATGTCATTGAAATTCTTAAGTCAAAATGAACCTTGTATAACACTATAAGAAATTTATTTTCAATTATAAAAAAAATTCCGATTTTTAATTATTTTTTATTTAATATTTGTCAAGTAAAAGTTAACTTCCATAAAATGTCAGGGAATTTTTTTTTCTTTTCGTCAGGAAAAGTCGCAGAATTTCCACTTATTAGAAATTCAATTTATTTTAAAGGGAAAGTCCCACTTTGCAAGAAGGTTATTGTAGGAGGAAGAGCATAAAAAAATTATAAAAATCATAATAGAAATTCCAATTTGATTTGAGCCTAAAAATCATTAAATAAAACATCCTGAATACATGGACTTAATTGAAAATATAAATCCCAAATAGGCGCCATTTTACTGACTGTATGTTACGCCCTCTACTGGATAAAACTCATCAGCTCTCATGAAACACGTAGACACGCATGTCCTAGAGGGCGCCACCAACTGTCAATGTCTGCTGAAATCTATGGAAAAATGGCTGTATTAAAGTGTAAACAAGTTAAATATCACTTGTTACAAAGTGGGACTTTCCCTTTTCTTTAAAGTCATTATTGTTATCCACACTGGACAACGGGCACTTTTCATGCCGGAAATAACTAACTCACTCACGGCTCTTTTTTTTTTTGATTGCTCGAAAGTGCTTTGCTGCCTCATTGGTTATTAATGTTTCCAATAGGCCTGCTTCCAATAGCCAATTCAATTGACTTTTTCTTGTGTAATAAGAATGGCATTCGTGAAGATGTGAAATAATTGCCTTTGTATTTGCTGCCTCATTGCAGAAGCAAGCAAATTGCAATGAATTTCATTTGTGCTGGTGCAGGTTCATTAACCTGCCATATTGTATGTTGTGAGGACCCTTATTATTGCAGCGGAAATCGGGATTTTCCAGCTCATATTTTACCAATGTTGCCCCCCTTTTGACCCACATTTTTATCCCTATACCTTGTTGCAGACTGCCGTATCGCTGTTGCGCAACAGCAGGTTAGGCCTAATTAAGGCTGGGTTGTGGTCTTTTTTTCATTCCAATCAATAGTTTATCATGATAGGCACCTGCCATTTTCAGCATATTATTGTAAATGTTAAATGAAGGAATGGCAATTTGGAAATGCCAAGGTGGTTCCATTGGATTTGTAGCAATTCCTATGAATTTTTTTTTCTCCGAGGTTCTGGGATGATGAATGATAGGTAAGCGTAACAGCTGTCATAACGCAGCGGGTGGACTGCCATAGTCAGCGGTGACAAAAGGGCAATTTGTCATGGATCTGTTTGGGGCTTTGGTTGAAGGGTCGTTCACAAAGTCTCTAAAACTGAAAAGAAATCTTCATTTTGAATCCGTGAGTTCAAAATAAAGATTTTTCTTTCAAATGTACTCGGGCGTCCCCAGGACGATCTATTGGGGGGGTTACAAACTTTAATTATGCCGACTGATTGCTATAGGTTTTGCCGACTACACAAACTG
>JAQIXP010003216.1:0-13432 GCA_034700285.1 Proteroiulus fuscus
TGGTAATGTGGATTCCCAGGTACTTTACAGAATCCACAACAACTAAAGGAACCCCACCCAAATTGTAGTTGGGTAAATCATGACCATGATTTAAAAGGAAAGTCTCCTTGTTACCAGTTAAGTCTAAATTATTGACAAAGAATTCTTTGGAAGGAGCATTGTGTGCCCCTTGCGAGATGTCATATCAGGACTGGACTTAGTCGAACAGAAGAATTTGTTATTTACTCTTGTGAATACTTGCTGGTACCCTGGGGATGAGTCTGCAAATTCGTGCTGAGAACCGAGAAAGATTTGAACTGAATTATGAAGATGCTGAGGCCAGTAAATAGCTATTTGAAGGAATCAACAATGATTTGCGAGTGTCCCTAAGTCAAACAGAAAGAAGGTGAACTATTCGAGATGCAAAACTTGGTATTTGCGCTTGGTTGAGCCCTTGAAAAAGATGCTTCAGACTTGGCATAATTCAGTAACTACAACTTCTTGTCAAAAGAAACAGTATGCATCATTTTACCATATCGTATGTGGTTGTTACTGCAAAAGGTCGTGTGTCAAAAAATGTCCATTTTGGGCTATCACCTGAGATAAAGCTATTTTCTCGATCGTCCTACATATCCTTATGCATCAAAATAGGTCGTGACATGATCCAACTACAACCAGATTTTAATTAGAGAAAGTTCTACAGGTATAGAAGGTCTTTCCCTAATTAAAATCCCGTTCTAGTTTTAGTCACATGTCACGACCTCCAGTAATGTATATATTATGCAGCCTTGATGAGTCCGGTTTCAAAAGAATGCAAGAAGCTTCGGTTTCGTTAATTGTCTCAAAAACTCAATGGTTTTGCATTCTTTGGAAACTTGACATTAACATATATGTATAAACTATACATAAAATGCTGTAAGTCATCCACCAATAGAAAGTTAGTGTGAGGGTTAACGTCGGCTTAGCGGTTGGAGGTGCACTCGCTTGGCTAACAAAAGGTTAGCTCCTCAGGCTCCAGGTAGTCGCAAACAAAATATCGAAGACGAATTAAATTTAAGGAATAAATTTAATTAAAAGAAAAACTTGTTGAATAACAACCGCGTTTACAAAAGTACGAAAAAAGGTACAAATCAATCAGCGCGAAGACAGGGACAGCTCAACTGTCTTGGCTAAGGCTCAGGCTAGATCTGATTAAACATTCGTTTGAGATTTAAAACGACAGCTCGTATCGGCTGATACTTAATTGGCGTCATCATCAGTTTGCAACTCTGATGATGACAGCAATCACGTTACGATTAATGCAAGTCATCGAACTGGTTTCGATCAGTTCTCCCCATTCCTAGCTAGGGAACTTAGTTGAACGTCACACCCCCCCACTCAGCCTGTGCTCAGTCCCTGAAGCACGACAGAGACAGCAGCAACTGATCCACAAAAAAAAATTCAATTTCAAATTACAATAATCAGCACGAAAATTATTATGCATTTTCGCTTACAGCGTTTAACAACAATCGTACAATTAATCAATCGCGACTATCAACGCGACTTGTCATCCACTTTTCTATAAAAAAAAACCAACACAAATCAATCATTCAAGAACTGCGCGAAAAATAAGTCAATTCTCCGGCTTCTCCTCGTCCAATTCCGCATCCAGAATACACGGCACTGCAACGTCTGACTCTGCTTTCTCTGGCACGAGAATCTTATCGATCGGCACAGCAACAGCACCAGCAGGCGTCTTCGTTTCTGCTGCAACTTCAGCAACAGAAGGCACGTCGAAGTCGATCAACATCATGGCTCCAATTGACATAACTTGTCCTCGATCGGCCCTCTTCTTCGGCTTGACACCCTGCGCAAAATCTGGCGGGTTGGTTAGTCCCTCTGTTTGCTCTGGGCAATACTGCTTACACAGCATACCTGCAATACGATGCGCGAATAAAGCGACCTCGGAACGTTGAACTTCTTCAGCAATCTGAATGCCACTCAAATAACGACCAGCAAATGCCAAAGCAGTCATCAGCGGTGCGGTGGTAACCAAATCTGGGAAAAACGCATCTTCGACTTTAATCCAGCCTCGATGCAACTGAAATTCATCTGGTGCTAACCACTTCAACATGTCCTCTATCCATCTTTTGGCACGGGCTGCTGGGTTGATTGCCCACAGCTTCAAGCAACGATGCTTAAAGTCAGCAAAGGCAAAATAAACCTCATGGTCGTCCAACACGATCCAGATGGCAGCAGGCAGCAAGCAGTTCACGGTCACTTCATCAGGAATTCCTTCAACATATGTCGATGGAATCACATCAACTCCATCGCGCTTCGTCTTCTGCATCAGAAACTTCAACGATGCAGTTACAAGTTCCGGAACAAACAGGCCTGCAGAAAATTGTCCGATAGCGTCTAAACGCTGCGACTGCGAATACGACTGGAACGGGTCTTTCTTCCGCGCCTGGCGATACTCGTGGTTCGTCAACACATCCGGCACTTCGAAGGTATGATGCAGCAACGAACGCAATGCGTAGTACGTCGCATAGACACACTCCGTGTATCGGTAACGATACCCAATCTCGGACTTCGATGTCTCACGTATTCGATCGAATTCATGAGCCCATCCTTCTTCTTTGGCATGATGATATGCATCCGAATTCGAGACACGAGAATACACATACCGGCACTACAACTCGGGTTCCAGTCCAATGGATTTAAATTCCGAAGCTCCTAAATCAGCACGAGTTTGTCCTTTGCCGAGTCGAAACTTCTTTAATGTTTGGACGGCAATACTTTTCGTTGAAACTGCAACTTTATCCGGTGGCACAACAAATACCTCAGGCGGCACGACAAGTACTTCAGACGGCGTACCAACGACTGGAACCCAAGTCCACAGCAAACATTCATTTAGCTGGCGCAGATTTCGGAATGTCTGACGAATAAATCCAACAATCAGTTGAAATTGCGGCACGGATTCTGCGGCAAGATAAAACTTAAAACCTAGCCGTTATCATATCAACGGAGAACCATTGTCCTTTCAATCCGGCGCGATCATCAAAATCTTCTGGTAACCGTTCGGCCATGACGCAAACTACACAGAGAGTTCCGAGAAAAACAATCATTAATTTGCAATCCAAAAAAAAATAATTGGTCGAGCAAAAAATTCAGCAAACAGCAACAGCGGTGGTAAAGAACGACCCAAAAAAAATGGCGTGGCGTCCTTCATGAAGCACGAGTCAACATTCCTTCGCAAAATTGTTCCGAAAAGAAAATTCAAATTGTTCGTAACTCACCAAACAGCAACAGCAAAAAGGGGCAAAATCCTTTTAACAGCGTGAAGAACGTGATAATAATCGCGGATATTCACTAACTTTGTCTAACTGAAGACTACGTAATCATCAACAGCAAAATCAAAAGTGGCAAAAAACGTGGCTGACACTGACATAAAAAGCAACATGTGGTGTCATCAAGTCCTCAACTGCCCATGCGTACTTAGTCAGGTCATTATTTGTTTTGCGAACTCATGTCCAACGGCGTTCCAGCTGCAGGCACAAATGTCAAAACTAAATTTAACTTCGATGGTGTTTCGTCATCACTTGAAATCCGAGCTCAAGAATTCAGCGGCGGCAAAAACAAAAACAATCGACTCTGCACACAGCATTCCTCGAAAATCATTAATCTTCTGCTCAAAAGAAAACAATTCACAAAGTCACCGAAAAGAAACAAAAAGTTCCAGGCAAAAACTCACGTTACATCACGATACGCTCTTCAAAAATACAGCAACTGTCCTAGCAGGATGGGTGGGTTGCCATCAACTGCATCAAACAATCCTTCTTGCAGTAATTGCAAGCTCGTCCTTGATAATGGCGGCGCAATACTTGCAGATCGGCAAGCTCCATATCACGGATGTGTGAAGACCAGATGATTAAGGTCTGCTGACACGGCACTTGCGAAGCATCAATCGGATCAACATACTTAGGGCGATTATCGAACCTTTTGGTAATGGCGATTCCGACACGTCCCACAAGAAAAGATGCCGGCTCAATAACTGGTGAATCAACAGGTTGAGCTGGGAATACTTTTTCAGCCATAACCTCATCCACAGACTCAGCCAACAAAACAGGTAAGTCGACAGCAATGACTTCTCGTTCTGGCGATGCTGCTTCAACACTCGACTCTGGAACAGACTGCATAACAGGCTCGACGGTGGCGATAATCAAGTCTTTAGGCAATAATTTCAGCTTACCGTTGCGGTGACGATGGGCATAATAGACGTGTTTTCAGATGGCGCTTTGACTGGCAAGTGTAAACACATTGTTGACATGGCAGGACAACTTCAGCTTTCAGCGACTCCTTTGGCATGGATTTCGTGGTCTTCTTCCTTTTCCTCGTCTGGATAGCACTGGTTTCTTTCTGGACAGCAGGTGGGCTTTCCGGTTTCCCACTCGGCGGAACACAACAAGAAGCGATTAAGCAAACGAAATCGTCTTGAAAGTACACGGCAGGTCCAACTAATACAATAATATAACCAGCAATTTCCCCAAAATCCAAACCAAGCACAATATCCTTTCGTCCCAATTGGCCAGCTTTCGCGACAAAAAACTGGTGATGAAACGAGCGATCCTTTATCCCGACCAAAAGCTCCACGACGCCA
Organism: Proteroiulus fuscus; assembly: GCA_034700285.1. Taxonomy (NCBI): domain Eukaryota; kingdom Metazoa; phylum Arthropoda; class Diplopoda; order Julida; family Blaniulidae; genus Proteroiulus; species Proteroiulus fuscus. Next base: position 4,619 of record JAQIXP010003216.1, read on the forward strand.
ATCATCTGCAAATTATGTCCATTTACAGCGGTAACCTCCGGCAATTCCGTCGGAGTAACACGCTGGCCAACAGCCTTCAGCAACTCTTCATCGATGATGGACGCAGTAGTGCCACTATCAACGACACTCCGCACTTTATGTCCATTAATCTGCACGGCAAGATGCGGCAACCATGGACCATCTCCAGTTTCCGGCAAGGCCAAGTTAATAGCCCGCAACTTCTTCGACATCTTGGACCCCCGCTTGGCCTTAGCTCGACGCTGCTTATGAGAAAGGCCTCCCACAGCTTGTTCGGCTTCAACGTTCGGCTTTTTGGGATTCGGACAATTCCTTGTGACATGTCCGACTTGCCTGCACCCAAAACACTTCCTGGTATCTTTTTGAGGACAATCTCGAATAAAATGTCCAGGGCGATTACAGCGATGACAATGGAAATCAACCATACCGTTTGAGGGATTCCCCGAAACAACTGGTGGCGACTGCACAGGTTTTCCAGACGATGTTACTGGCTTAGGACTCCATCGCTGAACCGATTTTCCCTACGTACTGGCAACATCAGCTAAGACATCTCGATGACGTTGCTCCTGGAATTCGATGGCGGAAACTTACGTTAACAGCTGCTGCACATTTTCCATCGGCAAACTAGCAATTCGATCGGTTAAATCCATGCGCAAACCAAGGAACACATGGTTAAACAGCACTGACTCATCCAAGTTCGGATCAGCGCGTAACCACAGTCGCGACTTATCCTCAATGTACTGACGAACCGGCTCGTCATCTTTTTGCTTCCGCAAAATGGCAGCAAGATGGAAATCAGCACGATAGGTCGGCGATCGAAAATAAGACAAAAAACTGGTCTTCAACTGTGTCCAGGTCACATCACGCAGCGACGAAAAATGGCATTGGTGCCACGCATCGGCCGTTTTCCGTAGTGAGCGGTAAAAGTTCACTTTCAGCACATCGTCGTCCCACGATTCCATATTGGCGATATGCTCATATCGGTCGATATGGGCATCAGGATCTCCAGTACCGTCATACACGGGCAACGTTGGTCGTCCCATCTTTGTTGGCACAGCTTTCGGTGAACGTCTGACCTCATTTGTCAGAGCATCTAATAACTGTTCTAAACGCTCTTTATATGGGTCATACACGGCATCAGGAATCAAACACGGGTCATTGTACTGATTATCAACACTGATTGTTCGGATCGGGCATGCAAATTGAAACATGCTGCGAACATCCAGCAGGCGGCGACAGCATCAGCGGCAAAATAGGTGTTGATTGTGCCGGCAAAAATGCCGGAATAGCAGCAGGAACCTGCTTAGGCATTGTTCAGCGCGGGATTTGTCCTTGAAAAAAAAATTCAGAGAAAAACCGGCAAAAAGCAAATGACTTCCACGCAAAAACACAGTCACACAAGTAAAAAGGGAGGTAAAAGTTCCCAAAAATACTTTAAAACACACGCACGCTAACACAAAAACTAGTTTTAAACACGTTTTCTCTTTTTGTTTACCGTCCAATTGTTTGAGCACCTCCACCATGTGAGGGTTAACGTCGGCTTAGCGGTCGGGGGTGCACTCGCTTGGCTAACGAAAGGTTAGCTCCTCAGGCTCCAGGTAGTCGCAAACAAAATATCAAAGACGAATTAAATTTAAAGAATAAATTTAATTAAAAGAAAAACTTGTTGAATAACAACCGTGTTTACAAAAGTACGAAAAAAGGTACAAATCAATCAGCGCGAAGACAGGGACAGCTCAACTGTCTTGGCTGAGGCTCAGGCTAGATCTGATTAAACATTCGTTTGAGATTTAAAACGACAGCTCGTATCGGCTGATACTTAATTGGCGTCATCATCAGTTTGCAACTCTGATGATGACAGCAATCACGTTACGATTAATGCAAGTCATTGAACTGGTTTCGATCAGTTCTCCCGCATTCCTAGCTAGGGAATTTGGTTGAACGTCACAGTAGTTAAATGCAATTTAAATAAAATAAAATACACTATTGGTTATTGGTTTTTGCTATTGCTTTTTGATCCTCAAAATTAAATAAATTTGACATACGGCTTATTGAAATAACGACGATATGTGGATATTACCGGCGCCATCTATGACGCACATGCTTGAATTCGGTTTTCACTGTGTCGCCAACATTATATTAGCTATGCAATGGCTAAATTAAGGGGGATATTCATACTAATGAAGAACCAAGATAGCTAAAATTGCATGGTACGTATACGCGATCAACGTAATCCGTTGGTGGCGGTATACATAGGCCTATCTGCGAAAAGGGCCGCTTTATAGGAAACTCATTTTCTACCAAATCACGCCATTTCCATTAAATATGTATTGATTGCCAAGTCCAATCAACATTCTACTTCCAAACCTTCCAAGTAATTTTAATAACAAATGAGACTTTCCCTTTAAAATGTTTACATATTCTTCACGATCGAATCCCGCCTGTTCCCCCCCCCCACCACAATTTACGCATTTATGTCTCATACATCTCATCTCTATTTCATCGGAATACAAAATCTCATAAAGTTACCTTGTCCTTGTTGCTCTTCCATGGAATTCATTGTTCAGTTCCAATATGGCATATCCTGGACGAACCTGCTACTGCACACATGAAAATTGTAGCTTTGTAATGTGCAAACTTTTATCAATTTTTTTAGATGATCGAAATGGTGGCATTATCTTATCTCTTCGACAATCATAATTGTATTTTTACATTCTTTTGTTTAAAAGCAGTTGTCTCACGAAGGTTGTTAGCAAGATACGTCGATCTAAGCATTTAGATCATGAATATGTTATCTTTACTGACGGAAATTGCTATAGTTGATAAAATCACATCGAGGATCGTTCATGCAACCTGTAAGGAAATACTGAAAATTGTAGAAATTCTTTGGAATTCACCCATTTTGTTTACCCGCATCAGCGAAGAATTTTCCTGGGATTTAACATTTTTGTCCCGAGATCCCAATGAGAGTCTATCAATGTGACAAGTTTCATTTGGAGTTACCGAGAGTTGACAATTTTATGAATGGGTACTGATTGGGTAAAAGGGCTTCTGTTAGGATTCCTGGTTTACCCATGCTGGCAGCATCAGTCAGGATTTCCTGGGATTCACCAATTTTGTTACAAGATTCTGTTGAGATTTTGTAATTTTGGCAAAAAACTTCGGATTTCGTCCTTTTGCCAAAAGATTGTCCGGATTTCGTCCTTTTGCCAAAAGATTGTTAAGATTTCGTCATTTTGTCCAAAGATTCCGTTCGGATTTTGCCATTTTATCTAAATATTCTGTTTAGATTTCATCATGTTGTCAAAAGATTGTTAGGATTTTGTCGTGATGTCACGAGATTCTGTTCAGATTTCGTCATTTTGTGAAAAAACTGCTCGGATTTCGATATTTTGTGAAAAATGCTGTTCGGAAGTTGTCATGCCAAAAGCTTTTGTTCGGTTTTTGTATTGTTGTCAAAAGATTCTGTTCAGACTTTGCCATGTCAGAAGATTCTGTTCAAGCTTTACCATGTCAGAAGATTCTGTTCGGATTTTGCCATGTCAGAAGATTCTGTTCAGACTTTACCATGTCAGAAGATTCTGTTTGGATTTTGCCATGTCAGAGGATTCTGTTCAGACTTTACCATGTCAGAAGATTCTGTTCAGATTTTGCCATGTCAGAAGATTCTGTTCAGACACTGTCATTTTGCCAAAAGATTTGCGTCCTGATCTTCTTGAGATTCTCGCTTTGATTGTATCATCCAAATCAGGAGAACAGGGTCGGAGCAGAATACAATAAGTATTTTCAATAAAATATTTTAATTCATAAATTGCTAAGAAGTTTTTAAATTAAAGCAGGTGCCAAATTGCAAGTAACTTATGCAGGACCCAACCGATTAGAATTGCTGCAAACATGAAAACTGCATAACTGTTTTGTGGTGCCTTCACCAAATTTTTTCTTGATGTGGCATTTGCATTCACGAGAGTAGTGCTAGTGAGGGGTTGACCCATAAGATAATGTTTACCCGTGCTAGCAATTTGGACCGTCACCCAATGGCCCATGTATGCCGGCACATTCGGAACCAAAACCTGGAAAATTACAAAATTATAAGTTGAATGTGAAATTCTTACCTTGTTACAAGTTATTTTTAAAATGCCAAAAAAAATTCATTAATGGCATTAATAACTGGTCTTACCGTTCAATAAATATTTTTGGAACGTAGCAGTGGCGGATCCAGGGGGGGGGGGGGGAATTCGAGGGGGTCCGGACCTCCCCCTTGGCTGACCAAAAGTGAAAATTTTTGAATGCCTCCCTAACACCATCCTTTAATTTTGGTGATTTTTAAGACTATTTTTGAGTGTTTTTGAACAAAAAAGTCCAATAAAAAAAATTATCCATAAAAAAATCCTGGATCCACCACTGCGTAGAGTGATTTGGTTGAAATTGAGTTTCATAAAAAGTAGCCATTTTTGTAGATATGTATGGCGCCACCTATTGATTAACTTGACAGGGTGTCTGGCCAAATCCAGTAACAAATTTCTATGTCATTTTCAGGTTTTCCAGACAAATGTTCACAAATTTCCAGACCAAACAAAAACGTTTTTAACTCATTTTTACTGACATATGAATTAAAACTGCAATATTTGGCAACTACCCTGGGCCGCACCCAAAAATCCATTTTTTTTCCCAGACCCAAAAATATTTTTCATGGCCTGCAGATGAAAATTTGAAGGGTTTTGAACATTAGTGCAAAAAATGACAGAAAATGGCAGAAAAAAAAAATAGGCTAAAATCACCACTAGGGCCTAATTTTTTATTTTATTTAGATTTTCCTGACACAGATTAAATTTCCATGACATTCCCTTGACAATACTGATTTCCATGACTTTTCCAGGTTTTCCAGATGGCCAGACACCCTGACTTGAGTACTACCATGAAATTTTGGCTTTAGTCATATAGGTCAGTGTAACATTTTGAATGGATTAAATTTAACAAACGTAACTACTAGATGGCGACAGTAATATCTACATAATATGGCAAAATGTTGGCACCCTTGTATTTTCTAAAAATCATGATTTCCAAATAATGGTAAGTCTGCATTCCTTTATTTGGGACTTGCTGCTTAGAGGCAATGAAAGCTAACCTGCTCGTAGAACTTGTTGTGTCCTATAAAATGTGTGTTGTCGGACGATGACTCGGTGACCAAGACCCTCTCGACTCGCCCAACCTTGTGGTCGTATGGCTTATACGAGGCAAACAACTCGGACATGCTTTTCGTCCTTTTCTTCACCTGAAAAGTAAACACGAATACATACCGTACAATTTTAGTTTACAGCAGAATATAACAACATTCTATATTTTTGCAACCTCAGATACAAAATATCAATTTGGACACGATTGACGTTTTCCCAAATTGAACTTAGATTTATTTAGTTTTGTAAATAATTTTACAAAATTTTGCAACCTCTCTGTTATCCCAGAATATGAATATTATAACAATTATATAAATAAAATACAGAAATATTGAGTATTTTCAAAAAATATAGAAATGTTTTCAAAAAATAGAGAAATGTTTTTAATAAATAGAGAAATGCTTTCAAAAACTATAGAAATTTTTTCAAAAAATATAGAAATATTTTCAAAAATTATAGAAAGATTTCCCCAAAATATAGGAATCTTATAAAAATTAAATATACAAACGAAGAAATATTGCATAACCTTTTTCTAAAAAAATTGGAATATTGTAGGCCTAGTGATATTTTAGGAAAATATGTAAGAATTCCAGATCAAAAAATATACAAATTATGAGTTCTTCAAAACATATAGGAATAGTGAAGAATTTTTTTTAAAAAAATGGAACTATAATAGGACCTTTCCCCCAAAAATAATGTAGAAAAATTATAGAAATATTATAAGAATCTATGCAAAATATAGGAATATGGAGTTTTTTGTTTTTCAAAAGATATATGAATATTATAGGAATGCATAGATTATATTTATACTTACATCCAAAATTTTAGAAATATTATACAACTATAATATTTATATAGAAATTTTTTCAAATTATACGAATATTATTAAAATTTTTATCATGTAGAAAATTGAAATTATAAGATTTTTATCATGTAGAAAATTGAAATTATAAGATTTTTATGGAATTTTCTTGTGATATTACATTTAGGGATAATGCCTTCAGATGTCATGAAAATTATCAAAGTAAGGGATTAAAATGACATAAGAATGTCTGGTCAACCGTATTGAGTTCAACTTTCTAGTAAGATAAAAGGTGAATTTGACACCAAGTTTAATTTGTCATGGTTAAAGTTTTATGAAATTTATAAAAATACGGCACAATTCTGTGACCTCTGCACACAAAACACTTACAGCCTGGGTGGGAATTTTTGGCATCTTGGCAGCAGGCGTTCCCGGTCTGGGGAAAAATTGATTAATGAAGAGCGACGGGAATCGGTATTTCCGAACCAGATCTAAAGATTCCTCAAAATCCTGATAAAAGGAATCAAAATAAATTAATAATTTATTTTTTCACTGCTTGGTTCAAGTATACATTTGACATACTTTCTCGGTTTCGGTAGGGAAACCGCATATGATGTCCGTTGCGATTGTAAGACCCGGTACCCTAATTTTAAAAACGAGAATCTTTCAAGAATTATAAAATTCAAACAGCATTCTTACTAAATCTTGCATATAAATAGCTTCTTGCAGCAGCTTCATCCAATAATAAAAGCTTTCTACAGAGATATTTTTCAGTATTAATTTAACGAATTCCCGCAGAAAATTGCTGTTAATATTGTGCTGAAAACTAAGTTTAGTCACAATTTTTGCAGAAGCGGAGCATGTTTCTACAGAAACTTTAATGCTGCTTACATTTTTGCAGAACACAATTTTTCTGAATAAATTCGTCATCTTAATTCTGAAATGCATTTTCTACAGAAAGCAGAACCCTAATATTTCTTTTATCTTTCGAGATACCTTTCTTTAGCAGCTTATGGTTCTTTTTTCTTAGATATTTTTCGTCAAATCCTTTAAAATTGGAGGAAAATGCCCAGATTTGTCCCGAAAAACCAGTTTAAAATAGGTCGAACGTACCCCTCCTTCAGAAAATCGACCACATTTTCAAAGTCGGCGCGACAATACTCCCGCTTCATATCCGCCAGAACCGGATCACTCCCGGACTGCACCGGTATGTGGAGAAAGGCATACACCTTGGGGTGCGCTAAGATCCTGGACATCTCCTGTTTTTAAATAGAAGAATAGGGAATAGCAAAACATCCGCAAAAACCGCAGTAAGGCTAAACTAACCTCCAAGTGTTCCAGAATGTAAGGCGGGTTCGTCATTCCGACCCGCAGCATGCACCCATCTGGGACCACGTCGATCAGTCGCCACAGCAACTGCGGCAACGAGGAGCCGATGTCCCGACCATAAGCTCCGGTGTCCTCCGAAGTAACCCACAGCTCGACAACGCCCTCTACGTACACCCAAAACCAGTGTTAAATTCCCAAAGTATTTTTTTTTTTCCAAAAAAATACGGTTTCGTGGAATTACCCTGAAACGCCTGCTTGGCCCTCTCCACAATCGCGTCGACGGGATAGCTCCCCAGCTCACCGCGGGCATGTTTCGTTTTGCAATAAGTGCAATGGTTCAAACAACTAGAAATCCGAAAAGTTAGATTCTGGGATGTTCCCTCATTCCATCTAAAAAATCAGTCCTACCCAGTGCTGATGGCGATGATTTCAATGAGGGAATTCCTGCGGATCTTTGGCAAGTCGAGCGAGGCACCCCCCGTCTTACGCCCATTCAGTTTCTTCTTTCCGAGCAGTCGGACCATGTGCCCTAGTTAGTTTCAGTACGAGAACTTAATGAAATTTCAGGGACACAAAAAAATTCCCAGTTCTGCCACATATTTTTTAAAATGTTGAAAATAATTAAGCTGGTTGTTGTTGAAAATGCATTTATTCGAAGATAAATAAATGGAAAACACAAGAAAAATGGCAAAAGTTTGAAGATAGGATAATAATAATGGTGCCACAACACAACCTTTCAGGGTTTCTTCCACCACTTCGACGACGCGGTCAATCTGCTGAACGCCGATGATGCTTAGTCCCTTGAGGTAGCTCGTGGCGGGTACTGACTGGGCGACACAGCCGGCCAGCACCACATGCTTGCCCGTGCTTTTGGCAGCCTCGATCTCGTTGCGAAAGTGGTCCTCCGCTGGGTTCTTCACCGTGCAGCTGTTCAAGAGCCACAGATCCGCTTCGTCCTTGTTATCTGCAAGTCAAAGGAACGAACAAGGTTCAAAGTGCCTTATTTCGGTAGTATGCCTGGCTAATTGAACAAAACTGAGTCAACCTTGTAGCGAAAAGGGCAACTCCACAAAAATAACTAAAGGTCTCCCTCCAGAAAGAGGATTTAGGATCAGTCTAGCCATGCCAACTTTGCAAAGTGCAGCATGCAGTTACCCATTGAGGTACTATATCATGTGCAAGTAGGACAACTTAAAATCTACCTGTGATACGGTAGCCGTAAGCTGCCAATTGGCCGCTCATGTATTCGCTATCCGACGTGTTGTGAGTGCAGCCCCATGTTTTCACGAAAATGCAATGAGTACCTATATTTAAAAGTTGCTTTGGTATAACTTTCGTAACCCGCCCGTGAACCAATCGCGAACATAAAATGCCATTTTATAGCATTTTTTAAGGAGATTCCGAAAATTCACATCCGGTTTGTCGGAAACGCACCCTTCCGGAGTTACGGCGTTTTTTGTGTTTTCTTATAGCATTGGGGGGCATAGGTTA
>JAQIXP010003217.1:0-13430 GCA_034700285.1 Proteroiulus fuscus
AGGGGCAAGTGAACAACTTGATATACTTTTCATCAAGTAATTTGAGGTCTAAGTTCACATTTGGTGGACTTGTTGAACTTGATGAACATATCATTTTGGAGGTAAGTATTTGGACATTAAATTTCTAGTCAACATTTAAAATTGTACTAAAAAGGATAACGTTTATTGTTTTTCTTTTTCTAATTCCTAGTTGATTCTAATGATATGGAGTATGATGGAGGTTATGTATACCGCAATTCACATTTAAAACTTACACAAATTAGCTGTCTTAAAGAATAAGCAGTTTTTGAAATTTAATATTAGCCCACACATTCTCGTGTTGTAATAGCAGAAAAAAGATGACAAACAATGTTTAATTAATATAGTGCATATTTAATGTCTAAGACATGACATACCGGTACCTATTTATTGTGTAAGTTAGTTTATAATGATTTGAATTTTGTTCCTCATTATGTAAAAAAGATTTATTAATGTTGAATGTTAAAGTAACTATGGTAAAATTCATAATAAAATTTGGTTTCCAACGTTGTTCATTTTAAGTTTGTTTATATTATTTTATATTTTTCATCAAGTTATTTTTAAAACAAGCTTTATGTCTAGTTAGGTTCTTAAAATTTATGAAAATATCACAGTGGAAATATCAAAATTGCATGAAAAGTCTATTTTAACATCTTTTTCTAATTCCAATAATATGGAATATGATGAATTTGATGTATAACACAATAGTTGCAAATTATAATAATAGAGAAAAAGAAGACATGTAAAATTTTTTCAAAAAATGACATATTGACAAAATTTCTTTGCACAAGTTTTAGTGATATATGCTTGCAAGCAATCTTAACAAATAGTTTTTATCTTATACAATGAAGCATTCAATTCAAGTACTGAATGCCTTTTGAAGTAAACAGTTGGCAATTGCCTAAACAACGTTGTGATGTAGTACATCAGGTTTCAAATGTGTGATTCTCAATGTAATAAATTATTAATGATTAAAGTGTACACGAAAGTGGCAAATGTATTTCAGATCATATTATTCAACGCATAACTCAAACTTTAAATTTTAATTACAAATATTGCAATGCTTAAAATAGCTTTAAGAAACCTTGTTTGCAGTGATGGCTACCTGCTTTCTTGCAGTATTCACATATAAGTATATATGAGTATTATTAAATACATAAATTAGTAATCTGTTTGAACTATACTCTTCTGCAACTATATTCTACTTCAACAGAAAATGGTAGCTTTTCTGCAACTTTTCAAGGTAATTCCATAAGTACTAGCCTCATAATTAAAATAACTGTTTGATAAAAAACAGGAAGAATTTCAAAACAAACCCAAAATAGCAGAATTATCAAATACTGATTTGTTTTCAGTTTTATAACATCGGTTGCTGCAGAGTCCAAACAATTCAGGGGTATCAAAGTGGAAAATCCAACTTTTTAATTGTACATATGCAAATTTCCAAAGAAAAGGAGCACATCACAGTGTTAAGGTAAGCAGCATTTTTCAAACATATATTATAAATTGATTCCCATTTTTGTAAAAAAAAATGGTTCCAAAAAGGATTTCAGGGGGGTAAAGTTCCTTGGTTAGATAAGTACTTTTTGTGGGTATATGCTGGGTATATTAGCTAGTGTACTATTCATAAAATTAAGTGTCTGGAATTAAGTTTTGCATTAGCATATGTCATTAATGTGAATAATATCCAATGTAATAAGTGACCAGGATATTCATGCAGTAATGTGTATGATTGAGTACTTTTACTTTCAAATGATGTTATCAACAAGGATCTGATGGGACTAGTTTTTAAGCAAAATGAACAAGAGGTTAATAAACACATTGTGATCTTGTGGTATACCAAATAACAAGAAATCATTGCTAAAGGTAGAACAAGAACATTCAATTCCACCAAAAATTAATGGCTACATCTAATGACAAATAAGATATGATACCTATAAAGTACTTTTCCAAAACTTTAACTAATTTAGTAGCTTGTTTGCTTGATGAGGTTTTATTACAATCACTACAATAACAGTGATTGTCACCACTTCAATCTTATTGTCAAATTCCAATCTGATCATTTATATTTACAACAGCTACTATAAATTTCATTACTAGCTATTTTCTAGCCCTTTTTAATTTAGCTGTTCTCAGTATTGGACTTACATTTATTATTACAATAATTACAAATAAGTAAAAAAAAAGCTAATGAAACTGGAAGTATGCAAAAATAATTAAAAATATTATTATGTCACATATTAAATTTATATTGAAAATGCACTTGCACAAAATAATGTACAATGCGTTTTACACAAAATGTGTTATTAATTAGCATAAGAAACAACATAGCTACGAAATTAGTTTACTATATTGTATAGTGCTTGTTAGAGACTTTGCGTATCTATACACTGTGCAGTTCCTTAAAACATTTAAAGTTTGTACTGAACTATGTTAAATGATAAATTTAATATAGTTTATATTTATATTAAAATTTGATGACACCATTATATAGAACTCAAAATTGCAAACCCTTTTTGAAATTGTTAACAATTTTTATATTGTCTTTTTGACATGAGAGACCACAAAAACAATAGTTTAGAAAAATATTAGGCACATTATACATTAATAACAATAGTTCTTATATTACTAAAATGTCAGTGAGATAAATAATATATAGGCCTACATGTTTCTGAAATAAAGGGCAGATAAAAACGGAATAAATAAAAAAGCTTCAGGGACAAAATGTTAGCATAAAAATTGTTCATAAATGTTCTAAACATTTATGAATGGGCCTATCTAAAATGAATGACAGCCAGTAAAAATTGGCATATGACAAATAACCTTGGCCTGCTTAGGTTAACTAAAGCAGGCATATAGCGAGTAAATAAACAAAATAAATGGATTTCCATTTTTATAGTGTGACTTGCTAGGAACAAATAAACACCAATACTTCAATACAATAATTTATTTATTTATATGCACTAAGTACTCATTTAACATGAAAAGCCAGGAAATGGAAACGTTTTACTTCAAAAGTAAACAATTTCATTTACATATGCATGCTGGTGAGATTTGTCCAATATAATTAGACATGGAAACTAGGAAAGTTGTCATATAGCATTCACTTTCTGAGTCTATACTGTATTATACTCTTTAAATAGTTCATTGAAAAATAGACGATATTCATTGATAGGTTCATATGATTCATATGATTCATTGATTCATATGATAGGCATTAGACGATATATATTTCGATAGAAGCACTCATTTGAACAATGGGAAACTTGGCTGATATTTTAAAACCATACTATTATATGTTTTACTTGATTGGAATTGATGCATTTCCAATAGAAGTTGCAAAAAAATTAGGTTCACTATCAAAGATTGGACATGGTTTCACTAAGGCATTTAATTTACTATTAGGTTTACTTTTATTTCTTAATTTTGCTTCCAAAATTGCAGAAAGTGGAGACAGATCACAACAAGAAGATTTATGGTACAACTATGGACGGTTTTTGAAATTAGTACTAGCTATGATTAGCATTACACTTATAAAATCCCAGCAAACAAATCTTCAAAATCTGTACACTTATTGCGAAAATATTTCATTTAATTCAAATAGAAAGCAACAAAGCTTATTATCATTTTCTGATTTTTACATTAAAACATCAACTCTTGCATTATTTATTATTAACTTTGACATGATATTAATAGCATTGCCTTCTATGATTATAGCCATTCATTTGTTGCCTTTTTTTGCAATATTTATTATTTCTGGATTTGTTATTGGTCTAATTTATGTAAATATAGTGGCCAATTTTACTGCTGCTTGTATTGGATTTGTTCTCACCATTCAGATTTACCTCAAAAAAACAATTGAAAATCCATATTTTAAAAATAACAATATCAGGACAGTATTTCATAGTGTTGCTAACACACATATGCAAGTCAATGATGTCATTAAGAAAACTGATTCTATATTTTCTCCCATGCTTCTGGTGACATTCATTATTACAATTACTATAAATAGCATAGCATTTATGTTTGTGGTAAAGACACCATCAATTGAGTTTGTAGCTTTATCTAACTTACAAAGTGTAGAAACACTTTTGACATTTTGCATTTCATTGATGACAATTATATTTTCTTGTCAAATTAATAAAAAGGTAATTATCAAAAGAATTAACTTATTTATATTAATTGCATAACATAAATTTATATTGATACTATTTCATTTATTAGATGGACGCACAGTTGATTGCATTACAGAAGGCTTTAGTCAAGGATTTATGCAAGAATGAATCAACTGATGAACACCTTTTGGTAACTAAATAATCTTTCAATAACTATAATTTTTAAATTCTAAATCAATTGAAATATTCCATTGGAACATGGTGTTAATATAATAATTATTTACAGGGGCAAGTAAACAACTTGATATACTTTTCATCAAGTAACTTGATGTCTAAATTCACATTTGGTGGACTTATTGAAATTGATGAAAATATCATGCTGGAGGTAAGTATATTTGGCCATGCATTTCTAGCCCACATTAATAAAATTACTAAAAAAGTAATGTTTATTGTTTTTTATATTAAATTCATAGTTAATTCTAATGATATGGAATATGATGGAGTTTATGAATACAGCAATTCATATTTAAAACTTACACAAATGAGCTGCCTTAAATAATAAGCAGTTTTTAAATTAAATATATATTAGCCCCCACATGTTCATGTCGTAATAGCAAAAAACAAGATTGCAAACAATGTTTAAGTAATATAGTGCATATTTAATGTCTGAGACATGACATACCGGTACCTATATATTGTGCAGTTACTCAAAACTGATTTAAATTTGTGCTTCATAAAGTAAAAAAGATTCATAAATGTTTAATGTTAAAGTAAATATGGCAAAATTTATAATAAAATTTGATGTCCAACACTATTTATTTAAAAAATTTAAAATTGCTCTCTTAAGCTAACTCACTAGTTTGTTAATATTGTTTATATTTCTCATCAATTTATTTTAAAAACTAGATTTATGTCTGGTTAGTTTCTTAAAATTTATGAAAACATCACAGTGGAAATATTAACATATTGCATTGAAAGTCTATATTTTTACATCTTTATCTAAATCCAATAATATGGAATATGATGAATTTGATGTACAACACAATAGATGAGAATAGACATGAAGGTAATTTTTCTCCAAAAAATGAAATAATAGGCCTAATAAAGTTCTTTGCATGAATTATAGTGATATATGCTTGTAAGCAATCTTTACAAATAGTTCCCCAAAATGTATTGTTTTTAACTTATATAAAAAGCATTTAATCGATGTACTGTATGTATTTTGAAGTAAACAGTTGGCAACTGCCTACACAACTTTGTGATGTAGCACATCATGTTTGAAATTTGTGATTCTTATTATGACAACCAATAATTATTTCTGATTAAAATGTACACGAAAATGCCAACTGTGTTTGAGATCATATTATTTAAATCACTTACTTAAAACTTTAAATTTGAATACAAAATGTCTGCAAAGCTTAAAATAGTTAAGATTAGGAAACCTCAGCTGCCTACTTTCTTGCAGCCATTAAAATGTACTGAAGGTATATACCTCGTATTAATAATCTGTATAAACTACTCTTTTGCAAGTATATGCCATTTCAACAAAAAATATTAGCATTTTTGCTACTTTAAGGTAATTTCACAAAATACGAGCCTCAAAATGGAAATAGAACTGTTTTGATAAGTAAGAAAAGAAAAATTTCAGAACGAATACAAAATAGCAAAATTATTAAATACTGATTTGTTTTCAGTTTTATAACATTGGTTGCTGAGTCTAAACCGTTGATGGGTATCAAAGTGAAAAACTCCACTTTTTGAATTAGGTGCATATTTTTCAAGAAAAGAAGCACAAAGTGTAAAAGTATAAGCAGCATTCTTCACACATCTATATATATATATAGATAAAAGAAAAAGTCCTGACTTATTGACAGACTGATTCATTATCGCCCAGGCCAAACCGCTGGTCTTAGGAATATGAAATATTTACAGTACAATCCTTTAACGATGTAGACATCCACTAAAAAGGGATTTTCCCAAATTCTAATCAGAACTGGATCTACCGGCAAAAAAGTGATCTACGAATAATCGACGCCCAGCCCAAACCGCTCAACCTACAACATGAAATTTGGACAGCATATTCCTTTCATGATATAGGGAAAGGCTTAGTTAATAGTTGATTCCAAATTTGACTCCTAGAGGAAGCTACGGACAATAAAGTGATCTACAGATAATCGATGCTAAGCTTAAACCGCTCACCCTGGAAACATGTAATTTGGACTGTATCTTTCCTTAGTGATGTAAGCTAAGACGTAATAAGCATTTTTTTCCATATTCCACTCCTAGAGGGAGCTATGGACAATATAGTGATCAACAAACAATCAACGCCCAGCCCATACCTATCCCCAGCCTAGGAACATGAAATTGAGTTAGTATCTTCCCTTAAGGTTGTAGACTAAGATGTAGTAAGTTCTTTTTTATAAATTCTACTCCTAGAGGGAGCTACGGGCTAAAAAATTATCTACGGATAATCGACGTCTTGCCCAAACAGCTCACCCTAGACACTTGCAATTTGGCAAGTATATTTCTTTTATGCTATAGAAAAAAGCATTATTATAATTCCTATTGTAATAGGTGTTTCATACTTTGCACTGAACATAAATAATTAAAACTTAATTATCAAGGGGCTGTTCAAATGTTTTAAGCATGGCTCCAATATGGATTTCGTTATTTAAATTCGATATTTTCAAACACATTTCTCTCAATAACTGCTAAACATATTAAGTTGGAGTTTTAATTTGTATAAAGGATAATTAAATTTACTTAAATATTATATATTTATCATATCGCATTCATTCAGAATTACAGTTATTGATTTTTAAATTTTGGTGGATGACTTTTTTCAGCATATTATATATTGCCATGAAATTTAAACAAAAAGTGGATAACTTTTTAGTAAATTTAATTAGCTTTCAGATAAATTAAACCCCCATCATTTTAAGTTTAGCCATAATTGAGATAAATGCGTTTTTTATGGAAAATTAAAGTTGCTTCTCTCGCCCAAGAATGGCCCCCCCCGTTTGGAGGTTACCCCTAGATTGCTTTTAAGCAAGTTTGAACGCGGGTGAGTCCAACGTACCTTTTTGAGGGGAGAAACCGATACAATCGAGTGAAAAATTACCATTAAATTTCAAATTCAATATCTAATTATAAAATGCGTTTGCCAAGGAAAATTACACATAAACATTTAGCAAATTTAATTATCATTCATACCAATCAAACCCCCATCGATCAATGTTTAGCTGTTATTGAGAAAAATGAGTTTGAATATACCCAATTTAACATGCTTTAGATTTGACTGTAGGTTAACCTGGACTGTAAAATAGCTGACGCTCTCTTGACAATGTGGAGCCACCTTATCCCCCAATCCTGCTTCTAGATAATATATATCTTTCTATATTTCTATAGTATTAACTAACAAAGCGCATTGCCCATACACAACAAACAACTTCAATATATTCTTTTCCCAAAGTTTATGCAGACGAAGTCGCTGGTCGACCAGCTAGTATTTTATAAATTGGGGTACAAATTTAACTATGAATTCCCATTTTTTGAAAAAAAAATTATCCCAGTAAGATTTCAGGGGCAAAGTGACTTGAGTGCCTTGGTGGATTTACACAATAAAAGAACATGCATGTATTCATGTAGGAGATCAACATTGCATTGTTCTGCAGATGAAAAAGTTGTATTTCTTCATCACACATGAAAATATCTTTATAAAAAATGTAGCAGCCGCCATTTTTGTTTATATTTGTATTGGCAGAAATGATGCAACTTCATTTCTTCTCTTTTACGTTGTGAAGGACAAATGACATAGGAGAACAATTCAGCATTTTTTTTTAGGAGTGGGCCATGGGAGATGTTGCGCGTGCGCACTGGCATTCTCCTATATCTAGGAGATGGAGAATCTGTGGGAGTTTTTATTTTAGCTTGGATTCTAATTTTCTCCTTCAATTTGTAGAAGAAGAATAAAATTTGTCATTGACAAACAATGAAGGATGTCACCCCTACATTTTTTTGAGGACATTCTTTTAATGTGTGATTAAAGAACAATGTTTCTTCTTAAGAAAAACACACTGCTGTCTCTCCCACAAAAAGTCCTTCTTCTGTTTCCTAGAGTGAGAATTAAAAAAACCTACAGAATCTCCTTCTCCAAGCTAGGAAAATGCAAGTGCGCATCTCTACTGACCTTTAATTAGAGAAATTCTTTGTTCTCCTATTGTGTAAATTCTCCTTAAGTTCTTTTTGTTTACTAAAGTCTGGGATAATTCTAAATATAGCATACTATTCATAAATTCAGTGAATGAAATTAAGTTTTACATTAACATAACTCGTAAATATGAATAAAAATCCCATGTAATAAATGACCAGGAAATGCATGCAGTAATGTGTATAATTAAATACTTTTACATCCAAATGATGTTATCAACAAGGATCTGATGAGTATAGCTTTCAAGCAAAATGAACAAGGGGTTAATAAAAACATTGTGATATTGTGGTATACCAAAATGGGAAGAAGTCATTGTTAAAGATAGAACAAACGAACACTCAATTATACCAAATATGGATGGATATAACATATGACCAATGAAATATGATACCTATTAAGTAGCTTACTAAAACCTTAGCTATAATTTAGTGGCTTGTTTGCTTGATAAGGCCTTATTAACAACAATAATTACAATAACAGTGATTGTCTCCATTTCAATCTTATTCCTAAATTCCAGTCTCTTCATTCATATTTGCAACAGTTACTAATCTTTATATATTTTATTAGTATTTTCAAGTCAAAGGTGAGATGAGCATGCATATTACTGCTTATTGGCTTAACATTTAATGTAACATGTCAAGCTGCATTTTGACTTTCCAATTTAGATGTTCTCAGTATTATATTTACATTTATTATCCAGACTCATGATGTCATGCAAACAAGAAAAAAAAATAGCAAATTAAACTTGAAGAATGCAAAAATAATTTCAAATTATTAGTAGGTCACATATAACGGTTATTTATATTGAAAAACTTGACATAGATTTTATCAATGTTTCTGGTGGCATTTTATTTCAACAACTATTATAAATTGAATAGCACTCTTGGTTGAAATTGACGTTAAAACTCAGTATTTGTTCAGTTATGTTTGCAGGAAAGTTATTAGCATTACTTGCTTTTGCATAAATAATGGTAAGCAACCTTTTTACTGTACGTACTGTATACATTTAATCATTAGGCACTTTGCGCCATACAACAAAAGCTGGAAAAAAGTACAAAAGTGTAATTAACAACAAAAGTTTAAAGTAGTTGGTAGCAATCCAATTCTAATATTATAAATAAATAAATTAAAATTGCATTAAAATTGGTTTCCTAGCTGTTATTACCTCAAGTTTTATCGTTTTATGTATAAAATGCACTTTGATATTTTAGTTTGTAACTTTTGTTGCATATTATGCTTTTGTAATTTTTATCAACTTTTGTTGTGCTGCGCTAAGTCCTTATTTAAAACTACAACAACAAATAAAAAAAAAATTAATTACAAAGTTAACGAGCAGGAGAAATTCAGTTTGATTTTTTTAATTAATTAACTAATAGAACAAATGCATTATACATGAGAAAAATGTAAAACTATTTAGTATATAACTTTATTCTACTTAAAAATTTAGGAAAAAATCATAATGCTCCATTCAGCATGGTAAAGCATAGCATGGTAGAACATGAAAGAATGCTGGAGAATGTATACTGCCCTATCCTCAAAACAATAAATAAAATAAAAGAAGTAATTTTTCGTGCAATTGCTGTTTCATCAAGTCAACAATTATCAGAAATCATAATAACACTGCTCAAAAAAGCTGGTATTTGTTTAAATTTTGTAAGACCTATTCAGTTCAAAGTGACGTCCATTATTGTTGTGAACACCAAATTAATTCAACTAGTGGCAAGTAGCTGGTCCATTTTGATGACTAAAGGTTTACAGATCTTGCACCTAAATAACAGTCTTATTCAAATTATTTTATATAAGTAAAGGTAAATAACAGCTTCTAGACTGCACAATTTGAGCAAGTTTGACTGACACACGATCAGTTGGTGCTGAGACCAAGGTGCACCATAATCATCACACTTATTGTTTTTGCATGAGCAAGTTGATTGACATGTTGAAATGTATTTCTTAAATGAATGCAGATATGTGAAGGACCAATATACCTAATGAAATGCTTGGAAAATACACTAGTCTGATGCAATAACAATGACACTGCATGCATTGCTTGAATACATCAAACAGTAAACATGACACGAAACCTGATTCATTACACCAGTCACACATATATTGGCACACATACTTCCTTCAAAGTAAAAATATACTAAATAACTATAATTCTTGCATTACTTTAATGTACACATAGATTTAGGGCCAGTTGCACCAACAACAGTTAAGTCTTAACCCTGGATTATTATGATCATGTGACTGGTTTGGGCCAATGAAAATTTAGGAATGCAAAGAAAACCTAAGATTAACAATGGATTAATGTTAACTCTTGTTGGTGCAACTGGCCCTTAGTGAGTAAAATAATATATAACATTTTTCCCAAATAAAAAAGTTAAAACAGAATAAATAAAAATGTTACAGGAAAAAAGAAAATGTTAGTACATAAATAAAAATTTTAAGTTAAAAACATTTATGGATAAGCTTTTTCAAAATGAATGAAGCCAGTAAAAATTGACACATGACAAATAACCTTGGCATGCTTGGGTTAACTAAAATAGACATATATAGCGACTAAATAAATAAAATAAATTGATTTCCATTTTTATAGTGTGACAGGATAGAAAACCACAATACAATAATTTGTTTATTTACAAGCACTAAGCAATGATTCATTTAACACGAAGAGCCAGACAATGGAAACATTTTACCTTCAGAGTAAACACTTTCTCATATGCTGGTAGAAATTTTCCAATATTTTAAAGAATTGGACATGTAATCTTGCTAAGTACAGGCAAATTGTCATAACATTCACTCTCTGAGTTTATACTGTATTACTCTTAAAATAGTTCATATAGACAAATTGACTTCCTAATATCTGAAATTTAAACAATGGCAAATTTGGCTGATATTGTAAAACCATACTATTATTTCTTTTACTTGATTGGAATTGATGCATTTCCAATAGAGGTTGCAAAAAAATTAGGTTTACTATCAAAGATTGTACATGGCTTCGCTAAGGTTTTTAATATACTATTTGGTTTATATATCGGGTATATATTTCTTATCCTTGCATGTAATGTAACAAGTGAAAACAGAATATCACAGGAACATTTCTGGCTCAACTTTGGAGTTACGCTGAACTTAATACTAGCTATGATTTGCATTACACTTATAAAATTCCAGCAAACAAATCTTCAAAATCTGTACACATGCTGTGAAAATATTTCAATTTATTCAAATAGTAAATATCACAGCTTATTATCTTTTTCTCATTTATATATCAAAACATCAATTCTTGCAGTATTTATTATTAACTTTCGTTGGATATTACACTGCTCCCTTTTTCTGATTACATTAAGTGTATTCCCTTTTCTTGGAGCATTCGTTATTTTTTTTGGTACAATTGGTCTAACCTATGCGAATACACTTGCCAATTTTTCAGTTGCTTGTATTGGATTTGTGCTCACCATTCAAATTTATCTCAAACAAATAGTTCAAAACCCAGATTGTAATAATAACAATATCAGGACATTATTTCACAGTGTTGCTATCACCCATATAAAAGTCAATGATGTCATTGAAAAAACTGATTCTATATTTTCACCCATGCTTCTTGTGACATCAATTTTGACAATTACTCTAAATAGTATAGCAGTTATGTATATAGTAAAGGTACCTTCAATGGAATTTGTTTCTATGTATTACACACAAGGTTTAGGAACACTTATAACATTTTGGGTTTTATTGATGGCTACTATATTTTCTTGTCAAATTAATAAAAAGGTGCACGCTCAAAAAGCATTAATTTATTCCTATTAATTCCATAACTTGAATTTATATTGTTAGTATTTCATTAACTAGATGGAAGCACAGTTGAATGCATTACAGAGGGCTCTAGTCCACGATTTATGCAAGAAGGAATCAAATGTGGAACAAATTTTGGTAGCTTATATATACTAATCTTTCAATAACACTACTTACTAAATTCAAAATCCCTCAAAATATTACATTGGAATATATAGTGTTAATTTCCTAATTATTTACAGGGGCAAGTCAACAACTTGATATACTTTTCATCAAGTAATTTGAGGTCTAAGTTCACACTTGGTGGACTTATTGTAATTGATGACAATTTCATGTTTGAGGTAAGTATTACACATGCATTATAGTAAACATTTGAGAAACACTACAAATTAGCAATAATTATTCTTTTTTTTTATTTAAATTCTCAGTTAATTCTATTGATATGGAATATGATGGGGTGTATGTATGCAGCAATACATGTTTAAAACGTACAAAAGTGAACTGTCTTAAATGATAAGCCGTTTTATATTTAATATTAGCCCACACATGCATGTTTTAAAGGCAAAATACAAGATGGCAAACAATGTTTAATTAATAAAGTGCATATTTCATGTCGGAGTCATGACATCTATATATTGTGTAGTTATACATTAAATTGATTTGAATTTTGTGCTACATATTGCAAAAGAGCTTTATACATGTTAAATTAAATGTTAAATTAAATGTTAAAATTAAATGTTAAATTAAATGTAAAATTGAATGTTAAATTAAATGTTAAAATTAAATGTTAAATTAAATGTAAAATTGAATGTTAAATTATATGTTGAATTAAATGTTAAAATTGAATGTTAAAATTAAATGTTAAATTAAATGTTAAATTCACATTAAAATTGGGTGTCCACCACTGTCGATTTATAAATTTAAAAAAAAGCTCTCATTCAATTGATTTTGAATGACTTAATGTTGTATTTTATAATTACTTATAATGTTGATATAATTACTTGATATTGGTTTTTAGAATTACTTAATATTGGTTTTTAGAATTACTTAATGTTGGTTTTTAGAACTACTTAATGTTGGTATTTTAGAATTACTTATGTTGGTTTTAAGGATTACTTAATGTTGGTTTTTAGAATAACTTAATGTTATTACTAATTTATGCATAAATAATTGCACCAAAATCTAGGATAATGTACAGGGTAAGCATAAAAGAATGCCCATACTTTAAAAATTAATTGCTGCAAAAGTACATAAGATATGGCATTGCGGTTTGCTTTATTCAAAAGATACACTCA
>JAQIXP010003218.1:0-13429 GCA_034700285.1 Proteroiulus fuscus
CATGTAACATTTTGTAACGGTGTCAACGTACACCCCTCCCCCCTTTCCAGGCGTTACGTACTAAAAGTACAGCCCCTAACTAGGATTTACCAATGGGGAAAAGAGGTGTCAGACGGATTCTGGGGGATGGCAGGCCCTTTGTTGGGGTAGACTTCAGTATCATTTCAGGTCCAATGGGGGTTTTAATTCTCCCTTCCCTCCCAGGGTACGTCTATAAAGCAAAAAAATGATTGCTTAAGTGCTTGCTTGTGCATATCGTCAATCTCTGTAAAAACCCTAATTTGTTAT
Source organism: Proteroiulus fuscus (assembly GCA_034700285.1). Lineage (NCBI taxonomy): Eukaryota > Metazoa > Arthropoda > Diplopoda > Julida > Blaniulidae > Proteroiulus > Proteroiulus fuscus. Next base: position 289 of record JAQIXP010003218.1, read on the forward strand.
TGATTTTGTGGGCATAGCAATTTTTTTTAAATATCTTATGTGGACTCAAATCTTCATGAGCGACTAAAGTTGGTGCCGGTCTAAGGCATTTGCCCAGTAACACTTTTGCGCTGCATTAAACCCTGATGCCTTGCTGTCGTATCTGTGTACCGCCTCGCTGTTGTACCGGTGTTCCACCAATCGCCCTGGGACTGGTTGTCACATCTGCTTTGCTAACGTCTTAAGCTTCAGACTCATCTGGCTCTGAATTCCCAAGATCTTCATCGTTGGTCAGAACTTCAGCATCTTCGTTCACCTCGGGTACCGCCTGCACCATTCACTGCAACTTCTCGTCCTCGAATTTTATGTCCTGGCAAATGTGAACTGCCCTCGTCTTAGGTATGTAAATCCGATAACTAGTCGCTGTAGTCGACCACGATTTCCTCCAACGACTTGCCATCTAACTTCTTTCGCTTCTGGCCAGGAATCCACGTAAAGCACTTTGTCCCGAAGATCTTCAAGTGATCGATCTTACTTTCCTTCTTCAGGAAAAGTTCGATCGGTTCCTTGCCTTTCACCTTGGTCAGTGCTGTCCTGTTAAGCATGTATGCTGCAGCCAGCACTGCTTTGCCCCACAGGAACTTCGGTAAGTCCTTCGCCTCGAGCCATGAATGCACCATCTTTATCAATATGCAGTTCTCTCGTCCTGCTACGCCATTCTGGTGTGGCGTGTATGGCACTGTCAACGAATGCTTCAATCCAATCTTCTGGGTCATCTCTAGGATTTCGTTGTTAACTCCTTCCTTCCATCCGTACGTAGTTCGGTTATCGTCACCTGGGCCTGCACCTTGGCCACTTTAAAGAAAAATCCCAGCTTCTTTGCGACTTGATTCTTATGTTGTATCAGGTACGTCACCTTAAAACTCATAAAATCATCCTTGAACACCACGTAGTAACGGAATCCGCACAACGCATCCTTTTCCTTCGGACCGCACACATCAGCAAACACCAACTCGCCTGGTTTCGTTGACTTCTGGACTCGGGATCCGAAGCTGAGTCTGTGATGCTTGCCCTGGATGCAGCCTTCACAGAGTCCACACTTCTTCATTGTTGACTTCGATCCCGCAATCATTTGAGAATATCTTGACATGCCACTTGTCCTGGTGTTTCAAGTGCTCATGCCACGACTGGAGAGTATTATGTGATCCATCAGCGATGCAGGTCCTCTCTGGTACCACCACTTGCACTACCATGCAATACAAATCAACCTCTCCCGGAGACACTGCCACGGCAATTGGCTCTCCCGCCTTGATGAACATCCACATCGTGCCATTCTTTCATATGTCTTGGTTGATACCCTTCTGGTCCACCTTTACAGAAAAAAGATTTAATGCCCTAGCTTGGCAAAACCAAACATCTACGAATGGTCACTCATTCCAGCTACTGCCATTGTAACATTGGCACCTGAATACGTCCTAAACCCAGTGCTTAAAAGGACACACCATTCTTTGCACTGTCAATCACCTTTAGAATCGCAAATGGTTTGTACTCTGTAAACCATTTACGACGATTCGTGATGTTTTGTGTTGCACCACTATCGACATACCAATCATCGCATTTCATCTTTGCGATGTCGATCATTGATAACTGGACCAAACTTCTACTCGGTGCTGTCTTCTTGGCCTTCAATGCATACGTAGGTGCCTTATCCTTTGCAGTATTCTTTACTTTCGCCTTTGACTAAACCATCGTAGCATCCTCACCTTTGCTTGAGCTGCTCACTCCACCACTGGAGCAGTTACGGAATATATGGCTTTTTCCATTGCACATGAAACAGACTACGCCTGTCTTGCATTCTGCTGCAATGTGACAGAATTGTCAGCATTTGAAACATTTATGGTCCTTTTGATTACCGCCACCGCCTGTCTTCGACTTTGTCCCACCACCAGACTGCCCCGGCATTCTTGTTTGCAGTTGCCTTCGATGATGCGTTCTTCTTAGACATCATAACGGATAATGCGTTCTTCTTAGACATCGTAACGGTTGCCGCTTCCACCTCGTCTCTGCCATTAAGTTGTAGTTTGTAGTTGATACACCAACTACATAGCTTTTCCCACGTCTTCTCCAAACTCGGTAGGTCGTGCCACGTCACGTAGATGTTGTCAAACTCTTTTGGCAACGTCTGCAGCAAACGTGTGCACATGTCGTCGTCGTCAATCGGTTTTCTCAACTGGGCCATCTTAATCTGCAGCACATCAAACACTCTCAGATGCAACTCCATCGTTGATGTTGTTTGCCACCTGATATCATGGAATCGATGCCACAACAGATAAATGTCCTCGTCAGACTAGACATCATAAATCTGGTGGAGCTTGTCCCAGATCTCCTTTGCTGTCTTGCATCCCTTTATGCAAAGCAAATGCTGCATATCCAGAAATAACACCAGAAGCTTCTCGGCCTTTAAATTCGCCTTGGACCATCTGTCCAACTCGCTTATGTAATTCGCCACACCCACCTCTGGTTTCACCAATTTGCCGGAACACACATCCAGAAGACCATCACACTCCGTAATAGTTTTCACCACAACACCACATTGACCAGTTGCCCTTCCCTGACAACTTTTCAATCCTGAAATGATTGTCAGCCATCTTAATTGTGAATTCCAAAAAAATCACTTCAGAATTCTCTGAAATGTTGATGTTCATTCTTATTCCTTACCACAGGAATAACTACTGCACTTCTAGCAGTTTTCTGGCAGTCCACAGGCTCTCGGTCATTCACCTTGACATGCTATGATGCCAAAATAACATCAAAAGTTCTTTAAAAATTCTCTCCAAAAACAGTGCCCACAATTCCACTCAAGAAAAATACTGCCCATCTAGCAGTGAAAAGCACTGTACCTCAGTTACCTTCTGTGACTAAACCTAATTCCAACATGTCAACATTTGCAACATTTTCAACATGTCCAACATTGTCAAAACAAAAATTTTATTTTATTTTTCAACTCACCAAAAAACAAATTTTTCACTAAATCCAGTTGAAAACCAGCAGATTCCCTCAACCACGCTCTGCTACCATGTTGAGGTTGGATGGAATCAGGCTAGTTAGTTGAAATAAATGTTGTTTTTAAAGAAAATGATCCTGTCATAAACTTCTCTATTGCGCATGTGCCAATTCAAAATTGGTTGCGCCATTTCACCACTAGATAACGCCATGCGCTTACACAAGCACACTCACAAATGCACTGGGGGAAGCATCGCAGGGGCAAGCAACTCGCATGGTTTTGGGCATCAATCCCCAACATGTCTAATAGTGACTAATAAGAAGAATATTTTTGGAGATTTTTGGTGAGTCACGAGCACCATTTTCTTGTGGAGATATGCACCTGAATAGCAAAAACGAGTCTTTCTTGCAGTTATTAGAGTACTGCAGTGAAGGTCATATTAAAAAGGAGATTTTATGTTCAAAAATAGTTCTTTTATGGATTAAAAATGGGCACCGCCATCTTGGAGTTTTGGTGGGTTGGTTAGCCTGTTTTTGTATACTGTTGATGAGCAGGCCAAGGAGTGTTAGTAAGGAGCACTGCTCAGATTCAGATGAATCCCAAGCTTCTTCTAAGGCTTCGACTGTCTTAAACCCGGAGAGTGAGCGAGCCAAGTACCCACAGCCGGAGAAAGACAAACACCAGCCCGGAGATCACACAAATCTACATTCAGGCAAGCCTGCTGGAAAAAGGAGCAAGTTTGTGGAAAAGTGGAAGAAGTCTTTTGAGTCACTGGAAGTCATTACCCGGAGAAGGGGAATGGTTAACGTTGAATTCAGTGGACAACCGTAAAGATCCAGAAGTAAGCCAGGGGTTGGAGGATGACAAAACCATGGCAAACAAAGCCGGCAAAAGAACCGAGGAGGAGACAGTGAGTAATCCTGTACTAGAGTTGTGTGAGATGGCTCGGCAATTTGCAGCCACTGCCTCAACTGTACAGGACCTTGCAAATTTGCAGAAAGGAATGCAGACTTCATTAAAGGAGGGGTTACAGACCACTAAGGCATTGGTTGTGGCCCACGATATAGTTTTGGACAGCCAACAAGTGCTTCTGAAGTCATTTGGTGACCAGATGGTAGAGGTTTGTAAGGCGTTGGGGGCAACCTAAACACACCAGGAGGTCCAGAAACGGCAAGAAGCCCAAATCACGCTGTTAACCAAACAGGTAAATTCTGCAGGACTAGCAACCGCCGGGGGTACAAAAAAGTAAAGGGCAGTTGATTTTTGCTACCTTTACCGGAGAAAAAGACCTGGACGATCATCTAGCAGCTTACGAAGCAAAATGTCTTATAGAGCACTGGACCAAGGAGGAGATGCATGACAGATTTCATTCTACTTTGGAGAGTACAGCAGCCCAGTGGCACAACGAACATTTTGGAGATTGCTAAGAGCTCATGGACCAAGACCAAGGAGATGCTTTTTGCCTACTTTCAATTGCCTTCTTACTTAGAGGTTTAAAAGTGATTCGTGGAGGAGCAAGTTCAACGTCCAAATGAACAAGTTAAGATGTACATCACAGAGAAAATTTGTCTGTTGGGACGTGGTGAAGTAACCATGTCTCCAGTTGACATCTTGCACTAGGTGCAAAGGGGTCTTCGATCGGAAATTACATCAGGGATGGCTGGTCGAATCCGTCATACCCTGGAGAATTTACTGAAAGTAACAGCATCGGTGAAATTGGCAATTCTCACAGAGAAAGCTGCCACAAGGAGCCTGGATTGCAGTCGTCAGTGAGACCAGGACAGCGATGCTAGTACATCAACCAGTATGAAAGAAAAGCCAAAGGAGAAAACAAAGCAAAACCTAGCTTCTGGAGGGAGTGCATCACCAGCAACAACCAAGAAAAGTCAACCTAGGAGTACATCTCGACTGCCCGGGCTGCATTGTTTCAAGTGTGCCAAACTAACCCATTACTCAATGGAGTGTTCGTCTGGTTTAGGGGTTGTTTGCTACAGTTGTCAGCAACCTAGACACTTTGCATGCAATTGCCCAATAAAACCAAAGGGGTCTGGCAAGCTGCCACGGAGTACTGGAAGTGATGGGAGTGTGAAGATGCTAAACCAGCTAATGCATGTGCTGTCGCACTCAATTGCTGCACCACTTTTGAAGGATGGAGGCCAGAAGGTAGTTCGCTTCGATCTTTCATGGAAACCACCCACGGAGGCTAGAATAAAAGCTACGATCGATGAGCTTTTGCCAAGGGTGAAGGTGGTGGTTCAGCACATTCACGAACACTTTGCAGTAATCGATTCTGGAGTGTCTGTATCGGTCATTAAAGAAAGTTTGATGAAAGGCATTTTGTGTGATGTGAAAAAAGGGAGAAAATATAGCATCATGGATGTACAGCAGATGTCTCTCGCGATCGTTGGAGAAGTTGTACTGGATATACAACTTAAGGAGCACAATTTCAAGCACCGTTTCCTCGTGATGAACGACAAAAATTGTCGGTCTGAATATCTCCTTTAGAAAACAATTTCTCAGCAAAAGCGGAACTGTTGATCGACTTCGTCGGTCTTTGCATCTTCTACAGTGATACATTTGCCTTGATCTTAGCATTGGATGGAGTCCCTCACTTTTACAACTGAAACTGTTGTGAAGATGGGGTGCCAGTGGTGGAGTCGGTAGAAGAAACAGCAAGTACGTCTTTTGATGCACCCGTGGACCTGCTGGAGAACAATTTGACGATGATAGAGGACTTGCGGGAGGAGGTAACGCCCATTGTGCGCCTCATGGTACACATTGAGAAGCCCGTGTGAATACCAGCGTTGACCCAGATAACTGTGAAAGCTAGATTTGAGCCACCGGTGGCAAAACCGACTAGTTTTGGTCAAACCAACGCACAATTTATTATCAAAGCATGGAGTTTGCCTAGCTAAAGGAGTTGTACCACTTGAGTTGGGCACGGAGACAACAGCTCATTATGGTGAATGCTACAGACAAGGACCTTTGGTTGTGATGCCAGATGACTATTAAAACTGCAGAATCACTGGAGGACTGATTGTTCCTACTTGGGAGACGAAGACTGGTTAGGAAGATGGCAGGAGTCTGTGCAACAGGCAATGGAAGAAAGGCTTCTAGAACCCACTGACTTGGCCTAGAACATAGGCCAAAACCAGACATACAAAGAACAAACATTGTTGTTAGAGCTCTTATGGGAGTTTCGAGATGTCTTTGCAGTAGACATGTTGGAGTTAGGCGACTCCGATATCGTGGTCCACAGGATCGATACACAGGGAAAACCGCCAATTCCTATTCCAGCAAGACAAACTGCAGAGCCCACAAGAAAGGTCATCATCGAGGAGTTAGATGCCATGCTCAAACACGGCATCGTCCAACCTAGCAAGAGTCCGTATGCAAGCCCGGTAGTCATTGTGACGAAGGATGGAGGTATGTGTTTTTGCATAGACTACAGGAGGCTGAATGAGCAAACCAAAGTCGACCAACATCCGCTGCCGAGGATCAATGACGTGTTGAACTCTGTCCAAAGCAAAGTACTTCTCAATGTTGGATTTGGCGAGCGGATACTGGCAGCTCTTAGTGGCAGAGGAGGACTTCAAGAAAACAGCATTTTCATGCCACCGGGGACTGTTCGAGTTTGTCCAAATGCCATTTGGGTTATGCAACATGCCAGCTACGATGCTGCAAGCATTAGACATCCTTCTGGCTCATATCAAGTGGGAGCCGTGCTTGATCTACTTGGACAACGTGATAACCTACGGAGAATTGTTTCTGATCATGTTGGAGCATCTGAAAACCATCTTTCTGCTGTTGAGGAGTGCAGATTTGAAGCTCTAGCCTACAAAATTCTTTTTAGGGTACAATAAGGTTGATCCAGAGAAGATTAAAGCCATAAAGGAGTTCCCGCGGCCAACCACGAAGACTCAGCTACATAGTTTTATTGACCTCACAAGTTACTACTGGAGATTCATCAAGCACTTCGCAAAGATCGCTTCGCAACTGCATCAATTAACTGGAGAGAAAACAATCTTTCTGTGGGATGCGAGATGCGAGTTGGTGTTCGAGGAGCTGAAGTCGTTGTTGATCAAGGCACCGATAATGACAATGTTTGATCCTATGCAAAGGACCTCTTTGCACATAGATGCGTCCACATTGGGCCTAGGAGCGGTCGTGTACCAAAGAGAGAAGAAAAAGAAGGTTCTTGTCTATGCTTTACAGTGTTTGAATGCCAACGAGAAGAACTGGAGGCTTTGGCAATTATCTGGGCGGTTAAGAAGAACCGGCATTATCTTCTCAACCGGCACTTCAACATCGTAACCGGTCATCACTTCTTTTGCTGGCTCCAAAAGATAAAGAATCCAAAGGGCAAGCTGGAGAGATGGATGCTGGAGATGACCAAACATCAGTACACGGTAGTGCACAAAAATCGAGTTCTACATGTCAATGCCGATGCTCTTTCAAGATGTCTGCTGCAACCAGCAGTAGGAGAAGAGGAGAAAGTCTACGTAACAGTAGCAATGGACAAGTTCAACTTGTAGGACACAGCATGTTTCAAAGCGGAGCAAGCTGTTGATAACTACACAAGCAAAATGATGAATGAGCTTTGAAGTGAGGACTGTAGAGCAGTAGTGGAGAGTAATCACAGCATCATGAATGCACTGCTCCATACCCTCACGAGCGATGATGATCTTCACCAGACTAGTGCTGGAGGTACCCTTGCCTCTGCGTGAACAAATCATGAAAGTGGGTCATGACACGGAGGTAAATTGTCATTTGGGGACTTCAAAAATGCTAGCCCAAATCCGAGAACATTTTACTAGCCTGGTATGACCAAAGACATCGAGACGTATGTCTGGAGTTGCGATAATTGTCAGCGGTTGAAGCCGTTGAATGAAAAACAAACAGGGCTGTTGCAGTCGATAATCCCGGAGGGACCGCCTGCAAGCCACTGGGGGATTGATTTTTTTGGACCGCTGCCAAAAGGGACAAATGGAGTTAGGTACATCCTTATCACAGTCGACTAAATTACTCGATTTATGGTGGAAAAAGCAGTAAGGACAGCGACTGCACTGGCATTCAAAAAGTTTTTTGCTTGATCAAATAGTCTGGAGGTTCGGATGGATTGGCAACTTGACTATTGATCAAGGGACACCATTCACAAAAGGTGTAACACAGGAGTTTTGTGCTTAGTTCAACATAAACCATTGTACAACGATGCCCTACCATCAGCAAAGTGACAAGTTGGCGGAGAGAGCCAACAAAACTGATGGTTATGGTACAAGCATTTATGAAGTCGTTGAAGAAGCAGAAGGATTGGTCCGATTGGCTGGAGAGACATACTATGGCGTACAACATCAGAGTACAAGCCTCAGTCAGGTACACGCCTTTCTTCCTTATGCACAGGTTTCATGCAATGACTGCATTGGAGAGCATTTTGCCATCGCAGTTGTTGTTGACCGAAGATCCGCCTGTGGATGAAGTGCAGACACGGGCAAGAGCAAAGCTTTTAGCAAGCCAAGCTCAGCAGAAGAAGGCCTACAATTGAGTGCACAAGGAGATAAAGTTAAACATTCACGACTTAGTCTTAGTCGAGGACTTAGCACTGATCAAGGGTCTAGCAACAAAGCTGAGCCCGCCGTATAAAGGTCTGGCTAAAATCATTGGAGTCAGTGCAGGCGGCCTAAACTACACGTGTGAGTACTTAAATGTACAGGGCCGTACAAAACAAACGGAGCGGCATATTTCTCGTTTGAAGAAATACGAGCAATGAAATCAGCCGATTCGGTTGAAAATAAGGAGAACCGCTGATGGGCACACTTTTGTACCGGTCGTTCAGCTGATGGAGGATCAACCGATTGCGCCAGATGAGAAGTTCAAATTTCGTGAGGGAGTTGATCTCAGGGATCAGCAGAAATCTTGGAGTGATGAGCCAACCCCTCATGATTTTCGTGTACATAGTGCTAAGGAGTATAATCAGCACTTGAGGATGATGTTGGGAGCTGATTGGGTAAATCCAATCAGGGAGCAGGATTCCTCATGGCCTAAATTACAAAAACAAATAGTGCCACTAGATGAAATTAGCAAAATGGGGTTTTGCAACCCCAAGACCCATTTCCAAACTAAATGAATGGAAAGGAGATGAGATAGTGGTTAATAGTACGGAAATTCCGAGTATTAGCTTGTAAAAGTTAATTGGAGTACTGATTTTTGTGTTTCCTTGCAGATAAATACGAAATCAGGAGTTAAAATGCTAAATTTGGAGTGAAACTGCAACCTCTGTAGTTCATTTACGATTTTTGGAGTAATTTGCGACAAATTCGCCTTTGGAAATTCAAATTTACCGCCTAACTCGCGCTCGGGAGTTGTTTTTAATGATGACGTGGAGTTATGAAAGGCACGTGGGAGTGGAGTTTTAAAGTTGTACCAACTCGTGTTTTTCTACCTTTTTTGGTCGCTAGATGGCAGAAGGAGGCAAGCCTGCCTTCATTCCAGCCATCCCCAATGATGAGGGGCAATGGTTTTCTTACCGGAAGAAAGCCGGGTGGAACGGATTGACCGGCTGGAACAGTGCAGTCTAGTTCCGCGTATGGAGCCTGTTCCCAGGGCTGCCACCCCGGAGACAGCGGAGAAAGGAGACGAGGATGTTGGGCCATTGGAGAAACGGCCCGAGGAACCGGAGGAGGGCAGGGAATCGTCAAACTCAACCACAGAAATGGTTGTGCTCGACGAACTGTCTGAGGAGGCCGGAGAAAACCAAGTCGAGGGGGAATACTTGGAGTTAAGTGTCACCCTCGGCGTTGATGACTGGGACACTGCCGTATTCGACTAGTCCCCTGGAGGAGATGCTAACTCCGGCGAAGCGTGTGGCCATTGCCAGGAGGTAACATGAGCTAACACTGCGATCACTGCAAAGGAAATCCACCACCCGGCCGGCGCTATACAAGGGGCTAGAGAAGAAGCCCTTGTCCAGAGCCACCCGGAGGCTGATGGAACGGCAGCTGAAGGAGGAGAAGGCATCGTCTGGACCTCAGCCAGGAGGAAAGGCTGTGGTTCTGTGGTCGCCGTTGCCCAGACCAGTAGAGGTCCCACAGCTGCATTGCTTCAACTGCGGTCTTTCGGGCCATCTGGGACGTGCCTGCCTGGAGCCCATTCGACATGGGGCCTGCTACCATTGCAGGCAGGTGGGACAGGATCGCTGTAATTGTCCAGGACGTCGGGCGGCCTCGAGGGAAGCAAATGTGGTGACGGTGCAGGAGCCTAAACCGAAACCGGAGGACGATAAGGAGGAGCCGCCAACCCGGGGAAAAACAGTGCTTACAGAAACTAGAGCCAGTCGCTGTAGCCGGAGGGGGGCGTGGAGGTTTGAAATTTTTTTGGAATTTAAAAGTGTGTAATTTTTTGTTTTGTAAATTGGTTTCAATAGCGAAGGATCTTCGCTTGGACTGAGGGAGCCCCTTGGAGGACCAAGGCGAAACTTGGTGGGGGAGTGTAAGATTGGCGCCTAAACCATTTCCATTCTTCAATCATGGAGGTGTTTGAAAGGAGGGGGCGGGTCAACTGTCAATCACCTCGTCATTGTTAAAAGAATGTGTGGAATGATAACATTCTATCACTGATGACGAGGAGGCGCCATCTTGGACAAGGAGGGTCAGTCTTAAGCACGGTACTCGACTCGCCCTATTTTTTGGCGACGGTACAATGACTTTGACGCAAGAGGGCGCACGTGGTACTAATTCCTCATAGCGAATGGCTGAAGAGTGAATCGAAAAGTTCCCCTAACCTTTTTTCTTGCTTTTGTGTAGTAGTTTTAAATCCATAACGTTTAGGCATTAATATATTTTACCCGTAAATAACAAAATACATTAAATTAAATATATTAAAAGCGAATATTATTTAAAAATGTGGCAAGATTTTTGGGTGCAGCCTTCGGCCATAATGAGCGTTAAATGGCCGAAGGGTGCAGCCTATTGTATTGTAGAATTCTACCGCTACTGCCATCTAGCGTCAAGTTGGTAAGCTAGGGAAAAACAGTCACAATATCGTCGCCAGTTGATATGGTCAAAAAAGCATTGTAGCAGACGACAGTTCGATCACCTAAATATACTACACCGTGGTCTTAAGTAAGGATCAGAAGAGACAGGAGGTGAAGTTTGATTTGTACTGAGAGTGATTTAGATTAAGTATTAATTAAACAAGTGTCTCAAAGAGAAGTCCTGACTGAGAGAGTGATTATTTTTGAAAAGAAAAGCTCATCCCACTGTTCTGGGAAAATCTGGGGCTGTACCTGAGCAACAACTTTACAACAGAATCATCAGCAAATAATTTGAAAAACATTTAAATGTTTATCTAAATTATTTGCTGATGATTCTGCTATGTACTGTGAAATGGAATCTACTTCTTCAATGGAAAGCAAATGATTAGCTTTGAAATTTGTGCATTTCATTTTTTTCATTGTTGCACCATCCAAAAGAAATGTTTTTGACCCTGGAAAACCTGGAAAAACTCAGGGAATTTAATTTACAGAAATTTGTAGTCACCATGTATTGATGACTCCACAGAAAAATATCGAGTTTGCAAATATTGCAAATGTTAGCATTTCATGCATTAAGCTACTTAACATGTAGAGAAAAAACACCTGATTAGGTAGTTTGTTTTAACGGTGCTTTTCTATTAACTGCATCAGGTACACTACAGTTTTTTCCCTAATCAGTAAAAGTTTTAATATTTACCAGTTTTCATTGTATTGAAAGCTATTGACAAGTAACTGCTTTACAACAGTGTTTTTCCTCCATTTTCATGAGAAAAATCTTGATTTTTTTTCAAGGCTTTTCATCGAGGAAATTTCAGTTATTCCACAGTGATACATCAGATAAACCGCCTCTATTCCATACATTTAAACCAAAAATATTCCCCATTAATGCACTTAATTTTTAACCTTTTTATAATTGTCATAAAAGTGTATACATAAAAAAATATTGGTTATTTTATGACACCAGATGGGAGAAGGGGGGGATTGGTAGGTCCCCAAAATAGTTTGGGCCAACGACTAGGAGTTAAATGCGGGTTTTATTGAGCCCGGCAACAGTTTGTTTCCACCAGTTTTTGACGTTGAAAACGGCTGTTTTTCCATTTCAATATAGAACTTTTTTTTCTCGATTGCCTTTTTTACATGTATATTTCAGTAAATTTAAATCTCTAACAGAATAGAAATCCATCCATTAAAAACAAACCATTTTACTTGAATTACATTCCAAATTTCAAATTTAGTTTTTTATTCTCTGAAATTTTGGAGCACAAAATTGGAACAACATTTGTGTTATCATATACTTAATTAGAAAATAACCTATAGTAAGAGATTCAAATTTCAATAATTTCCTCCAATGATTCGTCAGAATCCCGTATGTAGGTCTATAAAAGAGACATCTACATTTCTTCTACACCGTGATCAGAACTAAACAAATACATATAGATTATGCACTTGCAGGGATGTTTTCAGCAGAAGCATCCATTGAGTTTCAATACAACAATGAATGAAGGTACTATACAACATAACATCCCCCGTGGAACTACGGTGGCCCTTATGCATGGTCGCCTTCGACCAGGCTAGCGAAGCACTATGTGCTTTGAACCAAAGATGTGTCTCTTTTCCCATAAAACATGGTGGCCATCATAATGTTGTAGTCGAACAGTTCGTGGGGGATGTTATGTTGGATAGCGTCTGAATGAATTCCCGGGCCACGAGGCCCAACACGAAGTGAAGGCCACGCAGTGGCTATATATAAATCGGTTGGAGAGAACTGCAGTAACCAAAAAAATAAAATGTTAATGATAAGGAGCAAAAATTGTGAATTTGACCGATAGCAATCTAGTTCAAGTGCACGATCTTTGCTAATTCGAAAATGGCAACGTGGTAGTGCGCTCTTCTCAGGAATTGTGTTTCTGTGAGGAAATGGGTTTGAGACTCCTAGCTATAATTTTTTTTCAATTTTTTTCCCATCAACTACTGAATGGCGAGTACTGGGACGTATATTTACAGTTAATATAGTAAATAATAATTACTGTACAGTGGCTGTACTTTTAGTACGTAACGCCTGGAAGGGGGAGGGGTGTACGTTGACACCGTTACAAAATGTTACATGGGGTGGGGGGGGGGTCTAGCCA
>JAQIXP010003219.1:0-13428 GCA_034700285.1 Proteroiulus fuscus
ATATTTATATTAATTTTAAACATTTATGTTATACCGTTGTGTGACCTAAGTCCGAGCGAAGCGAGGGCTGGTTTTAAATAATAATAATAAAAAATCTCAAGGCGACAGTGCAGTTATACTTTTAATTGTATCGCATATAACTTTGCCTGCAAACAAGCTGCATGCCTGCATTTTTTATGGCAGAATAAAACTTAAATGTTTGTTTGTTTGTTAATCCTATGTATATGGTTGATCAACAACATTTTGATCAATGGTTTACTAACAGATGGTTAAACATTTAACTAGTATGTGGTCCTTGAAGGGTGTTCGTTTAAAGAAAGGCCTTTTTGTGTATCAGGCAAGATATCACAAGTTTAATCTATTTTGGTGGTAAGACTAGGCCTTGCTACACGAAAACTCAAAATGGTTTGCATGCATTTATCAATCATCCGATTTGTGACAATGAACTTTGCTAATTCATTATGAAATTCAAACCCTGGAAGCTCTTTCATGCATGATTAAAAATGATAAAAAAAAATCCCGTGAGCTCTCCAAACTTCTGATAGTAGCAGAGTTACTGCATGGTACCAAATAGCTCTATATGTAAACCAAAATATTTAGGCTTACCTATGTACTTTAAACCAAATCAAATCTAGTAAATGATGCAATGTCCAGAATTGTGCTGCATGTAGAACTTCAGCAAGTTACTAGTTTTGTAATGATAGCATATTTCATTTTATCTATTTTATTTAAGCATAAAAATGCAAGTTGCCATTGTTTTACCCTTTTTGGTATAGTTTTGAAAGTTTCTCCAGAAAGAACGTTTAATTTGAGTAAATCAAGCTTCAATTTTTTACTTGAATTTTACTCAAAACAATTTAAAACAATTAAGCAGAACGTATACAACATAATATTGAGGAAGAATAATTCCACCTAAAGAAAGATCTTCTTGAACTAATTGAAGACCACCAATGAACAGAAATTGTACCAGTATTGCAAAATGTTTGTTTTGACTTGACCATCAACAATTCACTGATTTGGTATGTATATATAATCGCACATGTATAGATTCCCAAGTGATTGAGTGAACTTTAAAAACAGGAATGTGACTGATGTGAGAAATTGCGAAATAGTGGCTCTCCTGTGCAAATAAAATTCTAGCAATTTATAAATAATGGTTACCATATTTATTGATGCAAAGCATGTTCAAAATTTATTTTGCATTAAATTTTGGTTTGCACTTCTGTCTGCTTTTTGCTCTGTGACTCCATTTTTCATAATGGGAAACGGTGTGATTTTATTAGGTGTATGCCATAAAGATATGTATTAAACCCACGTTAAATCTATTAGTTTATTTAACAAATACATGTAGGTCTAAAAAAAATTTATGTGGTACATAAATGGCAGGGTAAAGTTACGATTAGAATTTCCTTTTCAGTTAAGTTCAAAATATATTTTGACAATCAGATTTGCTAATATTAAAAAAAAGATATATTACTGTATAGTTTAGTTTATAAACTAAATTATAAATCAATAATTTGGTTTAAAGTGTAATAAATTTTAAACTTATAATAAAACTGCCTGTGATTATTTTGTTTAAACACTTATCACTGATTAACTTGATTTTTACATTTAATCTGGAGAAAATCTGGTCCATCGATGTTTAGGTGATTTTTTATTGTATTATCGTTATCATTTTATGTGTCATGTAAAAATAATAATGATGGCAATCAATTAACCATTGCCACTTTTGATATACAGTTTTATAAAATACAATCTCATCACAAAATCATCAAATGTAATAAAAGCAAAACTATCAACTACCGGTACCATAATATTTTGTTAAACTAATCTTTATTTCAGTATAATATGATTCTTATAACTTATATAGTATAGCTGACGTATGTTACTGATTTACACGTATAATAAATATTCAATAAATAAATGTGCACTATTTACATAATGAATTATATATTAAATATCATTTAATTGTAATTTACTGGCGATTAATCTTGATTGTGATGCAGTTTACGATTCACTCATGCTGGTTTATCTTATACAAAATGCCTGTTTTCCAGTTCAGCTTATTTCACCATGCCTTTTAATTTAAGAGAACCAGAACCTGCATATAAAATATTTACGGTTTCCTGGAATTTTATAAGTGTTTTAGGAACATTTTAAGTCGATTAAAAATAAACTATAACTATTAACTGGATATGAACATTTAAGTTGATTTAACAAATTTAACTGGATATGAACATTTAACAAATTTTTTAATACTACATTGGTTCTTATATAGTGGGCATTGGGCAATAGCGAACTAACTTTGTAAGCAGTTTGACAGTTTGCCACTAATCATTCAGTCTTACTGAAAGCAGATTAGCGATTAATTAAGTATCGACACTACATATAGATTTGGGGCTTGTTATACAATTTATCTAATACTGGTATACCCAAAATTAGCCATTTGTTAAAATCTGTAATTATTGAAATTCTACTCTGAGAGATTTATTAAGACAAGATTCATACGTTGGAATCATGTATTTCAAGTGATAATAAGCATCCTCGCCTCCGTGCATTTCTAAGATTTCCAAAGTTTCTTGAATAAGATCACCCAAAATTTCCTTCTTCTTTTGACCATAATCAATAGCGTCTCCAGAATTCACTGTAAAAATTGTAAATTAAGTCCAGATGTCTATCTTCATTAATCTTGTATATGTGTTATTAGACACTAATATTAAAATCAATTACAATTGTGATTCTTGAAAAGATTTAGCATCGGTAGGATTTGCCTGTAGTAAGGAACTAAACTCTCGCCAAATCCATCAACACATGTAACCAATTTTTGAAGAACGCGAAGGGTTGTGCTGACTATTTGATGATTTCTTGTGTTTAGTGCATCTAAAAGAGAAATTAAAATAGCTTTATCAGGTTTTATTGTAATTTGTCGAAAAATGAAAACAATTTGTTTTAAATATTTCTTTACTTCTTATTGGTGCTATTAATTGTGGCAACACTGGTAAGACTTTGGATTCACCTTGTTCCAATAGATCGTAGATTCCCTGTTTCGCTAGGAAACAGTATGGATATGACGTTTCACAAAGTCCATCAAAAAACAAAGGCAAATAATAGTGGTAATCTAGCTTTTGAAGATCGGTCTATGCAAAATAAAATATGAAATAAAAAAGATGAATTTGCCAGGGCATATGTTCAGTAGCCTAATTATATATTTTTAAATATTTACATGGCGTGGGACTTACTGACATAATAAATATTGGAGTTTATAATATGAAACTCACTTTCCAAGATATTTTATTTCCTTTGCTGCCATGTTCCACCATCAGTGGAAAATCACCCCTTTCATAAAATTTACGAAAAATTGTTGTCTTAGGAAGGCGTTCACGTTGGCAGCCTGCAAGTGGGGGTCTACACACCTAAAATGTATTATTTTTTTTTTTTTTAAAGATATATATATCGTATTTTTTTTGGTAATATCGTTTTTAGTAAATATCTTCAAACACGTCTAAACAGGTTTCGAAAATATTGCTTGCATGTAAATTATAGCATGCTAAGTAACGCGTTCTTACCTTGGTGTTTTTCTGCATTGACTGAACAGTAAATCCTGGAACAGTTCTTTGATTTCTTTGCTTGATTTTGGCAGAAAACATGAACTTGCGCCCACAAATACTAACTAGGATTTATGATTTAATTTTGAATATATATACTAAAAAATAGGAAAAATCAAATTTGATTCGTGAGCTCGAACATAGGCAATTAGCATTTCTTGTTGCTACAACAATTTTTTATTGCATGGTTACCGTGGACTTCGGAATAAGTCGGAGATGTTCGGAAAAATCAATAACCCACATTTGTAACCATAGAAATAGTTTGTAATGAAATAATACATAATAAACATAAAATATTAGCTCAACGAGTCTTTATATATTGGAATATAAATATATATATATATTAAAATAATATCAGGAGAGTTTTTTTCAAAGTTAATAAATGTTTTTGTGGAGTAAAATTCTTGATTTTAAAATCAAATTTGTGAATTTACAAATGTTTTCCTTGATGCAAAGGATTATGGGTACTAAAACAGCAAAAATGTAGCGCCATCTTTTGATAGATTTAGGTAACTAAAGTCCTTGTTTTTTGTCAGGGATGTTCTGTTTTAAGGTATCTGTGAATATATTTTGTATTTCTTAGCAATTTATACATTATTTAATATAAGAAATACACTGAGAGAATCTGCAGTCCTCACTGGATATGATTCCATCACTGATAGACGTTTTAAAACTGTCTGCATGTAGAAATAAGAGCATCATTCCTCTTTGGGTGTCTGTGTTGCTGAAAGGGGAAAATACAGTCGGCATTGGTTAGTTTCAAATTTCAATTTTAAAAGCCTTTACTTTCAAGTTTCAACTAGCTCCTTACCGTAATTTTAGATATAACTAACGATAAGTATTATCAAATTATGCATTATTCAGGTCACTATTACCAAAAGATCGATATTCACACAAGCTCATGGAAAAATGCAAGAAAAAAATTGCCATTTGAGTGGATCCGCCCACCAAAAATTCCGTTTATTTATCGGACAGGTACCGTAGAGTCAAGAAACTTGGGTACTATCCAATATAACATCCCCCACGGAACTACGGTGGCCCTTACGCACGGTCGGAAGGCGACCGGGTTTGCGAAGCGCTTAGCGCTTCGAACCAACGATGTATCTCTTTTCCCCCAAAACTTGGGGGCCACCATAATATTGTAGTCAAACGTTCCGTGGGGGATGTTATGTTGGATAGCGCCAAAACTTGGTTGTATTTGACACTTTCTTTGTTTTATAATAGACTATTAATATAATTAGCTGAAGGTTTACTTTTGCCTTTCATTACGGATTTGCGGTACCGGTATTAAAAGTTAGTCCCAATTTCAATTTCTAGAAACACAGGAAAGTTTAAAAACCATTGATCTGAAAGAGACGAAAATTGCTTACAGAAATTGCAAGGAATTAGAAACGTAAGCAGGTTTAATGTCGATACTTTATCTTGAATATTCTGACCCCTATTTTAAGTCACATTCTTGCGACTAAAAATTTTTTTTTTAGTCACATCTTGCAACTAACTAGTAATTTTCAGTTCTAGCAGAATATTGTTTTTTTTTTAAACTTCAGAGCAAGTGAGAATGTCAAGAAACTTCTTTCTATAGAATTTGAACCAAAAGTAAGTTAAGATCAGACCACTGAATATTAATAATATTTTTATTACCCTTACCGCATATCATACATTTCTTTTTAGAGATATGCAGCAGATGAAATCAAATTGCAATATATGGCAGCCATTCAAAAACATTGTTTGGACACTGGTTCTTTAGAAGCTACTAGTATGTTGTCTGAAAACATGTTTGGTTTATGGCAGTAGTGTAATATGCTGGGCATCCAAGTTCTTTTACAAACAATTTTTAATTTCTGATTAGTTGCTGCATTATCAATAAAAATTCGTAACATGCAAATTCATATGAAGAAGTTTGTAAGGGTATGTACGCTTCCTTCACTAGAATTTATGTGCACTTATCTTTCTTAAGTAATTCCCTGGAATGATCACCGATCATATTTCACCATTTATAAATCTACAGAATAAGCAACATGGCAGTGTACTTAAAGAAACCATTGATAAAAGAAATAAGCTGTTGTCCAGATTACGGAAAAAGGACTACGAACGTTTTGAATGGCTGACAAAGGAACTCAATATTGCCTATCAACTACCACCCAGATTTCATTATCGTATTGAGAGAAAAAAATGCATTAGAGAAATGACTCAGAAGTACTGTGAAGATATGCGAATAGCAAAACTTTCTGAGCTGAGGCAAGTTATATTAATTGGAGGTTAAAATTCACTGGCACATACTAATTGACTACTCAATGAATAGTAATCAAATTAAGTTTTCTTAATTTCAAGGGAAAAGCTAAAAGCTCAACAGGCAGATTTCCTCAAAGAAAAGCAAGAAAAATTGCGATTTATAGTTGAAGAGGAAAAAGCTCTCGGATTAAGGTCAGAGGACGAACAACTTCAACAGAATGACGAAGAAATACTGAGCTTGCCACTACCTATTGCATCGTCGCTTACCCAGATAGCACGGACGGCTGAAGGACCATATGTAGAGCCAGTATATGTAAAACGAAAGTTAAACAAAAAAGGATAGATTTTCATTGTTTACTTTTGATAGACTAGCATAAAGATGTCAGCTGCACAGAAAATAAAGGTTGCATTGGGAAATTTCTGCAAATAATTATTGATGTTGCTTTTATTCTGAAAATAAGGGGTTAATATACTAAAGGCAAAAAATTCATCAACAAGACCCATATATGGACAATTAAACTTATATACAAAGCTGTGATCTGCAAACAGCAATACGAAAGATGTTTTCCTCTAATCATTCTGAAACATACAAGGCTGCTATACTGACTCGGTGAGTGTAATTTGTGATAATATCAGCTTTTACCAAATGTAGGCCCTTTTGTACTTTATCATTTTTCATTAGACCAGCAGTGATGATAAAGGCAAATACAGAAATACTGACAAATTAAAAATATTTACTACTATCATTTTAAACAAAAAGCCCAGGAAGTTATTTGTGGCAAGCTAATTTTTCTTTTGGGTTTACTAAACATTATTTATGACGTTACATAGTACACATACATCTCCATTACTCACAAGTCAGTAGTATTTTGGTCTAAACATAATACACACAACATAATAAAACTTGTGGCTACTAGAAATATTAAGTTGGATTTCAATTCAGGCTTGTCACTAAATCGTAAATAGCCTTTAGTCTTGAGTTTTCTGACCAAAAATACAATAATTAGAAAAATAGTTCGTGTCGGTACATATTGTATTTTTTTTTTTCTTCTCACAGATTAAGGAGGCCTGACATACTTTAATTCAAATAAATGACAATGATTACGTGTACTTATATTACAATTTTTTTTCCAAATTTAAACCTTTTGTGATTAAATGTGAGTTGTTTGAGATTTTGAATTTTACTTGCGCGACATTTATAAAAATCAACTAATTTTCCATGACTTTACAAAGCTCATTTAACTTAGCTTTAAAACTATTGAGGTGTTTCCAAAGCCTACTGGATTAAATATTCGTATTTCTTTAAATTTATATTATTTGAACTACTTTCATTAAAAGTGATAAAGGTTGAGAGACTGAAAAGTTAGCCTTATTGGATGAGGTTTTTTAAAACTGTAATGAATACATCAAGGTATGTGAATTTATTTATCAAAGGAAATCAATGAACAAGAAACAGCAATAACCCCAGCCCTTATGTTTTTATTTTTTAAGGTATTCATATTTTTTATCTATTTCCCCTACCAATTTCTCCCCCATCCTCCTCTCCCTTTTTAGAAATATTCAAAATGACATGAACTATACCATATCTATAGAGCAGTCATGTAGTATCCTCCAGGATTGTAGTATATTCTAAACCACATCATTATCTCTTCATATACAACCCTCAGCTACAGACAAGTTATCACATATGGTTACGCAAAATGATTCATAAACAAAAATATGCACAAAGTTTCATCTGTGCATATTTGCATATAATTACCCGTGAATACGTGACCATTTTGAGATTCACGTAGACATTGTTAATATTAATCTTTGCCATGACTGATTAATTTTAGTGGGTGCAGTATTATACATGCTCGTGTCTGTTAGGGGTTATTTAGTTTTATGGAAATGAATATGGTGTGGAAGGAAAATTTAGTAGTTTTGATGGGGTAGAATATACCTCGCATATTAATAAGTACCAGTAAGCCTACTGATTATAGGTTGTCAAAACATATCTTATGTTTATGGCAGCCTCGATCATTTAAAAAGGGGAATATATAGAAAAACTTCCCTCAATACCAGTTCATCCGCCAGATTTCTACACATCTGACGAGAATCTCTAATTAATCTGAATGTTAAAAATACTTCAAATTTATCTCTTTCTTGGGTCATGGACCTAGTGTGGGAAAGCAAAAGTGGCTTTGCTAATATTTAAAAAAAAATCAGACAGCATATGCTCAGTGGTTATTAATTCAATGAAACTTTTATTATCAAAACCTGTACAAAATTCACCCTCTTCCCATTGTGCACCCCAATCTTACATGCTTGTTTTCCTATCGTTTACCTAATATTAGATAATACATGAATGGCACATATGAGATTATTGAAGAAGATACTAGATATTGCAATTCCTCAAATGTTAGAATAACAGGAGAATTCTTGGAAATAATTTGCAATATCAACTGGTGTATTTTCTAATTTATATGTAGAAATGATGATTTTGTTATTTAGCAAAGGCTTCCACTCTTAACAACATAACAGAAAGTTGATAAATAATCTCAGATTGAAAAAGATCGATTGGGCAAATTTTGTTGAAGGGGAAAGGGATAGTAAATAATTTTAATGCTAACATTATTTCCAATAATCCAGCATAAAAGAAGTTCCCCATGATCCTAGCTTATGTAATTTTAATTTGCTGATTACAATTACATAAAATTTACTGCATAATGGGCATGTTTTAAATTTCTCACCTTTTACGGTTAGAAGTTTGCAAAATAATGATTCTGTAGATCACATTATGGTGTAGATAGATTGTTTAGTCTTGTGCAAACAGATTTTTTAAATAGTCCAACAAGCCATGTGTCTACCTATAAATGATTGTTTTTCTTTTGTAAAAACAAAAGACAGCCAGTAAAACACTTGGTTTTTTTTCAGTTTTGCCATGTTTGGATGGGTTCTCAATCACAAGGAAGTCATTGCAGGTGGTCGTGCATAAGCCTTGGGAATGAAACCGTATTTCCTGGTTTTGGGAGCAAATGCCCATAACCATCTATCCACAGTTTGATTGTTTAAATCTGCATAGACCCAGTCGCCCCGCCTAACACTTAAATCGTCGGGTGCTTGTGCTTTATAATCATACAGCATCACTAATTCACTTCCATGAAAGCGCAGGTCCTCTGCACCAGGCGAATTGGCATGATAGGCCCCGGCACTGACTTGAAATGGTGGAGTTGTTTGAGTAATTGTGTTTGGCAGTTGATCTGAAAACAGAATTTTTATTATGAGTAAACTAGCAAGATATTGTACTCATCAGTTTATAGGCAAATTGTTAAGCTTAATACAATTTAATCACTATCAGGATTTGGGATTATTACCCACACATTAAATTTGAACTAAACTTAGTGAATTAGAAATAAAAACACAATTGCATTTCAAAAATAAGAAATATCGCAGCTAGTTAATTACGAAAATAACGAAGTGAACTGACGAACATTTACTTGTAGAATTTCTAACATAAATTATTGACCAGTATACATTTATAATTTATTCTACAAAATTATGAACTGGCCTAAAATTAGCCAGCTTGGTAGCTCTTTTAACACAAAACAGTCAATGAATAATACCTTGTGAAACGTCAGCTGGATAGACAAATGCACTAGGAACAAATCCTTCTTGTCCGTCTGACCTTAAAATCCACACCCAATCAGGATCTTCTCGGTTAAGCACAGTGACAAACTCTCCCCTTTCTACGCTAACGTCGTTTTCGTCGCGGGCAATAAAAGTGTAAAGAACAACGTAGCGACCTGCTGGGTCTTTGAAGAAAGGATGAACGTTCGGTGAGGAAGAGGATGGAGATCCAATTGGCAGTAAATTGATTTGCGAACATCCACTTTTAAGTATATGCTTATTTTGAGGTCCGGCATAGCTCTCTGTATCGGAGTGAACTTGTCTACTTCTAGGAGAACCATGTAAAGTTGGTGAACAGGGCCTGTGATCGATACTTTCAGCCTCACGAGGGAGTTTTTTATGCTTTACACTTATTGCCAATTCTGCTAATTGGCTACCAAACGATGCACAATAGGAATGGGGTATAAAACCCTCCTGTCCATTTTCTGAAGCTATGACATACACCCAGTCGTTTTCCTGATATAATACGTTGACAATCTGTCCGCGTTTAACCTCCAATTCATCATCGACACATGGTGTGAAGTCGTGCAACACCACCATTTTTGAATCTGGCGATAACCCATTTTCTTTTTCAATCCCAACACGCACCAAAGTTTCGATACTTGCACTTCCAGTGATGCGACCGATACTCGGGGCACGGATAACATCCTTATCTCCTTCTGTAATGTGAAAAGAAATGATTTAAAACCAGGATTTAATTACCAAATTTTTTTCAACTTTTATATTAAATCAAAATTTAATCGAGGGGAGATTCTTAATTTTATTAAATTTAGCAAAGATGCTTAATTAGTTTTTAAGAAACTAAATGTTGCGGCTGAAC
This sequence comes from Proteroiulus fuscus, assembly GCA_034700285.1. Lineage (NCBI taxonomy): Eukaryota > Metazoa > Arthropoda > Diplopoda > Julida > Blaniulidae > Proteroiulus > Proteroiulus fuscus. The sequence goes on from JAQIXP010003219.1 coordinate 10,327, forward strand.
GATAAGCACCTAAGTACCTGTTGCTGGATTTTGCATGAAAGAACGCAAGTATCTATCGTAATTAATCCTACCATGCAATAGCCTCCGTAGTCCGTACCCTGGCAAGTTAAAATACGGGTAGCTATTTTTATTAAAATAAACATAGCGCTACCCTCGACATTGATTGTTTGATATTTTTTGTACAATTCTGGAAAATATATTGATTTTGATAAAAAGCATTACCGGGTAATAAATTAGCAGATTGGCTTGCAATAATGGGATAAGATAGTCAACTTTTGCCATCATCAATACAAAAATAATGTCATTTTCATTTTGCTACAAATAATTCCTTAAATCAATTGTATTTTAATTAAATGTTGAGATTTTAAAACAATTTCTACCTTTCTTTCTCTTTCCTCTCCGAATTCGCACTGGGCACAAAAATGCCATGATCACTAAAACTTGTTTACGCGATCACTTTCTTCTTGTTGCTAACCCCGAAATGACCTCCTATCCCTCAGTCCCTCACGAAATCAGGTACAACCACACACCTTGCTCTTTTACCTACCTGTTCAACTTTAAAACATCCTTGAGAAAAAAAAAACTATTACAAGTTTCCATGGTTACCCCTGCTTTGCATTTCAAAAGCGCTTTAGCTAATTTTGTGTTATGTGTTGAACCATGCTGAAAAAGACGTCCACGAAAAACGTGGAAACCTCGTGGCTGGTGAATATGTGCCTCATTGAGTTGATTTAAGCTTTGTGTTTTAAAATAAAACAACGCAAATGGATATCGAAATGAAGTCCGAGGACGATTCTGAAGAGAAAATGGAATCTATATTTGATGTGAAAAAGTTCAAACAACACTTGAGACGAGATACAGAAATACTTCAAAGTAAGTTAACCAACTATGAGTTGCATGGTATCTTCATTGTCCAAGAAGGCATGATTGTTTAAAAGAGTTATAAAACCAAAACCTTTGCGGGTTATCAACAGAACATAGCAGAAGGGTAGCCGGGTTTATTTATTAGGAAAAATCCAAAACTTTTAAGTAAAGTAAAGTTGTGAATTAGGATGATCATAGTTTGACTGAGGACTGCAAGAGGACTGCAGTAAACGGGGAGATACTATAGTACTGCAGAAATTCTCCAACTTTCTTCATGTTAAAACTCCCAACTTATGAAAGGATACTGCAGTCAAATTTAAGGGAAGTTAATCTACTGTTAAAACTGCCAAATCCATTTTGTAATACAACAAAACCTACAGTGCACCATGACTATACAGAAATACTGTGGAAAGTTAGAACTGTACTAAATCCAATGCCTATATTGATAACGCAGAAGTTCTGCAGTTTTCTGCCAAATAATAGTGTTAAAATTGCATGCATAAAGCATACCCTGATGCAACTGCTTGCCCAATAAAAGGTCTTCCTGATGTTAAAACTACAAAATTTTATGTACCGTAGGACTAAAGGTATTATGAAACAAAAACTGCAGAATAGCTGTTAAATACTGCAGAAATTAAGTCTTCAGTTTCCCTGCTGGTACAACTGTACAATCTCCCTCAATACTTAATGACTCAAACTTACAACCCCAATTCCTGTTCAAGCCTATAATCCAGTCTTTATTGTTTGGAATTTATTCAAAATTGCAAAATTTGCCATTACAATTGGTATAATTCTATTATCCTATCAAAGGAGTTATACATGTATACTCTAGGCTACTGTGTACATGAGCTGTACAAAATCCAATGTCTTCAGTAAAAATATTGCAGGAAAACTTTCATAACTTAAAATTATACAGAATTTTCGTACATTATACATGTCGGCCTACTGTGAAACAAAAAGGCAGAAAAACTGGAGTAGGCCCCTACTGCAGAAATTCAGTAGTTTTTGGGAATTTACAAAAAACCGTAACAAACTGCAATGTTTTCAGATTTCTACAGTTACCCACAAGTTTTATTTCATTAATTGCATAATTTCTGTGGTTTATCAAGGAACTTTATTTGTTTATTTGCTAGTCTAAAAATTTTGAACAAGTAAAAGTGCTCAGCTCTTTCATAAAAAAAAGATTTCAAAATAGAAATACATCCAAATTTGAGGAAAATGCCAAGGAAAAAAAAGAATGTATAGTACCCGGTAATCCTAGTATAAATCCTGGTCACAAAAAAAAACCATGAGCGCAGTAAGAAAAAGTTATAAGCAATGCTGTAATGGCATTACCGGGAAGGCACGACCAGACTGGGAAGCCAAGAGAGTTATAAATAACCTCATTACATCAGGTGCGGATCCATGTGTGCTGCCAGTGCCCACCCAAGGAAAAAAAATCAAGTGATGTTGATTGTGCTACAGATTTTAACTCTTCTCTGCAGTAAACTGCAATGAAATTGCTGCCTGATTTTGCATTCTAACAATTTTATGATGCACGCTGCAGTAAAATTAACTGCATCCCTGAGAAAAAAAAATTTTTTTTTATGTTTTGATTTCTTTATTGAATTGCAATTTTACTTCATCTAAGATTCATAAAATTAGGTCATAGGGTGACCATTGGCCCTGGATTTTCCAGAACTGTTATCATTTCAACCTATCGCCCCACAATAAAAAATGTTCCAGGTCCGAGCCAATGGATCTGGATACCATGTCATGAAGTCAGGTTAGTTTATTGCAAGACAACATTTTAGTCGTTTTTTGACAAGTTTTGCATAATGTTTAATGCAAATACAGAAAAAAAAACCACAAAAATTTTAAAAAGAATTCGCCTTTCTGGATTCACTACAAAGCGCCTGTTATAGTGAAAAATGTCCTAACTCTAGTTGGCTTACTTCCCGAGTTATTGACTTTCAAATATGGTTCTATCATGGCATCGAAAAAATGCCGCCAACGTACCTGTGCACTAGGGCGCACCGACAAAAGCGCGCAAGGAATAAGCGCGTCGTCAAAACCGCGCAGAAAAAAGCACGCGCCGACAAAAGCGCGCACTGCCGATAACGCGCAAAGACAATTACCGTAAATCTTCTAAATAACGCCCATCCCGAGTTTTAGCCCAGTTTCCATATTTCGCCCAGGAAAATTTCAAAAAGTGTGAAAAGATAGCCCATCTTCGAAATTTAGCCCATCCTCCATATT